>JAYXIM010039637.1:0-47036 GCA_037575425.1 Anastrepha fraterculus | reverse complement strand
TAGAAACATAATCTCACCGTTAATTTTTAAGGATTGGGAGATTCCTTTGCGAGAGAATTTCAAGTTCTTAGGACTCATATTAGATAGGAAACTCGGAAAAAGTAGTCGGTATTAAATGGGGATTAACCCCTCGTGCCGCCGTAGCCGAAAGGGTTGGTGCGTGATTACCATTCGGAATTCACAGAGAGGTCGTTGGTTCGAATCTCGGTGAAAGCAAAATTAATAAAAACATTTCTCTAATAGCGGCCGCCCCTCGGCAGACAATGGCAAACCTCCGAGTGTATTTCTGCCATGAAAAAGCTCCTCATAAAAATATCTGCCGTTCGGAGTCGGCTTGAAACTGTAGGTCCCTCCATTTGTGGAACAACATCAAGACGCACACCACAAATAGGAGGAGGAGCTCGGCCAAACACCTAACAGAAGTTTACGCGCCAATTATTTATTTATTTTAACCCCTCCTGTTACACATTCACTCTATACTTCTGTAGTTAGGCTAATTTTAATATATGAATTACTTGTATGGTGACCATACCGTAAAGAAGGTAGTGGCAAACACCAAGGCTATGGAATAAGGTGGGCTATAAAGAATAAGGACTGGAACTATCCGTTCGACGACCAGACTACTGCAGCGTCTATCAGGCAGAAGTTCTAGAAAGAAGAGTTGGTTACATATCTAAATACGCATGTCATAACAAAAATTACTAAATGTAAATATATTCTCGGATAGCCAGGCGGCCAATAAATGAATGAATGCGGATATACTAAGATCACAGGTTGCACAGGACTGCCGGGCAGCCCTAAATGGTATCATATTAGTGTGGTATTCAAGGTCAGTCTTATTTGGGTTCCAGGGCACAGAGATATTGAGGGGAATTGTAAAGCCGATGAGCTAGCCAGGAAATGTACAGCTCTTCAACTGCTCAGTGATAAAATTACCATTGGAATACTTATGGCCACGAGCAAACTAATAATTAAAAACAACATTATTCAAGAGGTTAATATGTCATGGAGAGATGAAGGTATATGCGTAACAGCTAGGGTACTATAGCCGCAAACAAACATAAAAAAGATACAGATATAACGTCTTTTTTTATAAAAATTCAAAGAACAATATTGTGAGCAAATAATATTTAAAAGATAACAGCGAAAATTTCCCTTAAAGTTAAAATATGTAAAGAAAGAAAGAAACCTCGGAAGAAGTAACATATAGTAACGAAAAAAGAGAATATTGTAAAATAAAGGGTGGGCCATGTAAAATTTGCTTTTTGAATCGGCTATAAAAAAAACTAATTAATATTTTTTCAAACTTTTTTTTTTATTTTGAAGATTGAACATTGTCATTATGAATGAAAAATAATATCGTTCAAATGACTGCCACGACTGGCTTTACAGTAGGCCATTCGATCAACCCAATTTTTAAGCACATTTTCGATTGTTTGGGCTCCAACTTCATGAATGGCAACTTCGATTTCGTTTTTTAAAGCATCAATCGTCTCTGGATGGTTCGCATAGCATTTGTCCTTAACGCGGTTCTTCGCTCATTTTCGAAAAAAAAAAAATGGCCCGATGATGCCGCCAGACCAAAAACCGCACCAAACAGTGACTCGTTGTGGATGCGTTTGCTTCTCTACAGTAACGTGTGGATTTTCTGAGCCCCAAATTTTGCTTATAGACGTAGCCACCGATGTGAAAATCAGAAAAGAAGAAGAAGACTCACCACTTTGGAAATAGATTTTCAATATTTCCCAATTTTGTTCAAGCATATAGCGTCCCATTTCGAAAATGTGAAACCTTTAAGTAAATTATGAACACATTTTACATGTCATCTGTGTTACCATTCTCAAAAAAATAGGTGGCTCAAAAAGCAAACGCTATATGGCCCACCCTGTATAAAGCAGTCGAATACCAGAAAACGAAGACAGGTGCCTTATTACGTTTACTATAACAAGCATAATTTTTTAACTAATATAATTTTTGTTTTTGCCTTAGAAAAACCTTTTCTGCTGTTTACCAAAAAAATTAAACAAGGCATTGAAAATAGTATTTTCAAATTAGATACATACATATCAGCACCGTGTACTGAAGATTTCTCTATTGAAGCAGATTAACATACAACATACATATACATATTAGTATATTTAAGTGACTACGGAACAACTTCCTCTGTGCAACATTTTTGGATGGAGGTTAAAATAAATTTTGGAGAAAGTGGTTATGATGGCACCAAACAACAAATAACATATTTCATGCACTGTTAAATCAAGAAAGTTTGTTGGTTAGCACGTCAATTTGTTGCTGGCTTAATATTTGGGCTGAAGAACAGCCAAAACATCCATTGAAAACAATTGTATTTTCCGGCCTATGGGCTGGAGGAATCATCGGCCCATATTACTTTAAAGACGAGGCTAGCGCCAATATAACAGTAAATGGTGAATGCTCAATCAAATTGTTTCTATGAGGAGTTTTTTAATGGCAGAAATACACTCGGCGGTTTGCCATTGCTTGCCGACCAGATATATTTGTGGGGTATTTTAAGTCAAAATACTTTGTGCATAAACCAGCTTCGATTGAGGCATTGGAAGCCAACGTTACTACAGGGTCCGGCATTCGAAGAGTAACCAGCTGCACGGACATCAGCTGTCTGTTAGTCGGCTAAATGACAGTCCAGAGTACTGCACATTGTACTGTACATTGCTTAGTGCTTGAAATTGAAATTTAAAATTTGAAAAGTTCGAGCCAAGGATCACCAAAAGATTTGGTGGGCACAGTTCCTCAAAGTTATTGATAAAAGTACCTTCTAATTTCTCAGTAGCATCTTCAATCATTTCTATTGATTTGAGTTTTTTCAGGTTTGGTAATCGCTCCAGAGATATCGTTGTTGCAAAAATAAAGTACTGGAAGAGTGGGAACAGTGTCGAAGCTATCATAGTTTCGGCCTACCTACCCTACAACTCTTTACAGCCACCTCCTAAGAGAACTGGTAACAGACCAGCTTTTGTGACCAAAAGGAGACAGGAAGTGATTGATTTAACACTTACCAATAGGTCAGTTGGAAATCAAGTCACCCATGGCGAGTTTTGAAAGGGGAATCTCTTTCTGATCATCGTCTTATCGAATTCCGACTGGGAATTGATACAATATCAATACCTTCTGGTGGGAATCCTCGAAATATGGACTTGGATAGGTATGGTGAGCTTGTAACAGAGCGATTAAAAAAAAAAATAAATAATTGGCGCGTACACTTCTGTTAGGTGTTTGGCCGAGCTCCTCCTCCTATTTGTGGTGTGTGTCTTGATGTTGTTCCACAAATGGAGGGCCTACAGTTTCAAGCCGACTCCGAACGGCAGATATTTTTATGAGGAGCTTTTTCATGGCAGAAATACACTCGGAGGTTTGCCATTGCCTGCCGAGGGGCGACCGCTATTAGAAAAATGGTTTTTCTTAATTTTGGTGTTTCACCGAGATTCGAACCTACTTTCTCTGTGAATTTCGAATCGTAATCACGCACCAACACATTCGGCTACGGCGGCCACCTATGTTTTTAAAAAGTATAACTTATTTTTCGCTATTGTTAGATGTAGTTGTAAACAGTTTCAAAGAAAGCTTCCTCAAATAACAGTTTTTCATATATTTCATAGATGCGATTTATGTTGAAAAATAAAATATTATAATTTTCTCTTATTTAAAGATGAAAAACCAATTCATCATATATTTCACACAAATATATTTATTTGAATTGTTTTAATTTGTTTTGTGAAATTATATTATTGGTTGAGAATTATTTTGAGCTTCTGGTAGGAAGCAAACTTACGGTAGTGGTTATTGGTTTTTAAGAGATTGCCAAATCTTCTCATAAATTTTCTTTTCTGATTTTTCTATGAATACACACTTGGATATAAAATTTGGTTTTAACTGATACTCGTACTTACTTCATCTGATTTTATCAATGTTCTTTCGGCATTTATCATGTCCGTACACCAAAAATATATATGGTATATAAGTATGTGTGTATGTACATATGTATGCACGGTATACAAACGTATGTATGTGTAGTCATTTGTATATTTGTATGCCTGATTATTTATTTATTTATTTTTATTTTATTTATACATATTCTTTTAGAAATGTTGCAAGTAGTCGCTATGTGGTCTAGATGGCAATATCCACGTTGAGTCTGTACAGCATACAATGTTTATATCCTCCGCAGCAAACATCGATAAATCTGACAGCGCGGGTGCTGTGGAATGCTTGAAGGAACGAGTGAAGTCGATGACGAAAAGAAAAGCAACCTGCATGTGAGCCGAAATTGCTTCCACATTCACATAGGTAGTATGTACCACATAAGCATATTTGTAAAGTATATTGGTCGAGCGGATGTCTAATGGCGAGCTGATAACTTTAGGCTCAGCGGTGGAGTAAAGTTTCTTAGCTGCTTAAAAACTCATATTTGCTTAGGGCACATACTTTCGAGTACATACTCATATGTACAGGTATCTATAAAAATGGACACATCTACATTCAACTCTTATAAAGTATCTTTTATAAGCTTTTGACACAAACAAACATGTCTTAATCGGTACATATACTCGTACACATACGCGTGCTCGTAACTGAGTAAATTTATAAGTTTATATAAATTTATATATGTAGATATGTGTATATAACCACATGCATTACGTTAGGTATGTACATATGTATATAGTTATATACGTATATTTAAATGTGTAAAATGTGTATAGCTGCATACGTATGTATGTAGGAAAATGAGTTCAGATGTTTGTATGTGTGTAGGTATAATTCGCCTGTCGTATTTCCTGAGGTGGGGTAACGATTGATGCCTGACGTTAGTCAGCAAGTGAAGTGTAAAGAGCTGTTTCCTTTATTGGTTTTGTATTTTACTTTTATTATTTTACCTCGCTGATAGGCGTCGACAACATTTGATTTCATCAGATTCGCTTCAGGCACTGATGGCACTTTCGCAAAACGTTATGGGCCATATGGGATTTTGATATGACAACAGAATGCCCTCCACAGCGCTGTAAAGTCCGGGTGGGGGAGTTTAAGCAGTTTTGAACCATTCAGGGTGCAGATGACATGGCCAAATCTGTGAAATGGAGGAAAATAAATTTTTAACTATGCTCGTGCCCATCCATAAATGTATATATACACATACATTCTCACACATTCGGGTATGTATGCACTCATATGCTTGTACGTATCTGTAGATAAAAGTCTTCATATTCTTACGTAACTGAACTTTTCACACGGGAGGCCATTACGGAGAATTGCTGCGTATTTTGGAAACTGTACTTTTCTTTAACATATAAGGATTTTCTTTGAATGGTTTTCGATAAATCGATAGATATTCACACATATACTACATATATATGTATGTATATATTATACATATATGTATATAAAATTGGATTTGGAGTAGCTGTGTGAGATTTGGAACTTTAAGGTGTTTCAGAGGATTGGGTTACTTTCATAATTTAACGTTTTTGTATCTTTGGATTTTTGAAGTTGATAAAATGGGTTATATTAAAATTTAACAATTTGGTATATGATTCGGTGAACTTACCGAGAGTGTAAATATATGTAGGTAAATATCAATGGAACTCAAAGCAATTGGACTTCTTTTAAAATTTGCATGAACTTTACCTTCATTAAGTAATTCATTAGTTAAACACACAATAAGGTGAAGGACATGGAATTAAAAAAAAGAGGACATGGAATTAAAAAAAGGGAACAGGCCAGCATAGACAGGTGACTTGACGTAGATTTTGAAAAAGTTTGCACCAAATTTCGTAGAGATACTCGAATTTTTTTCAGGTGAGATCATTCTGATATGAGGCTCAATCCAATGAGCTTATAGAGTCTGGTTGAGTCTAGGCTGTGGTATAAACAAAAACTAAAAATAAAAATTTTTCAGATTATTATTGGTTTCAGGGCATGTCCGGTCCCTTAATGGGGAAGGTGCCTCTGCCCGGCTGGTTGATGTCCTCGTGAGAGTAAAGGCTGACATCACTGGCATCCAAGAGATGCGATGTACGAGACAAGGTAAGAAAAACTGAGGACCTGCACCATATAAACCTGCTGCCATATAAAGGAGCGCAAATTCGGTGTCGGATTTGTTGTGGGAGAGAGAGTTCGTCGCCAAGTACTGTCGTTCACTCCGGTGGGAAGGACGATGCGACCAAATATTCCTTTTATGAGCACCTGCAACGTTCCTATGAGCGCTGCACAGGACATGACATACAAATTGTGTTTGGTGAATTTAACGCCAGGGTGGGCAAGGAGGGAATTTTCGGTCCCACAGTCGGAAAATTCAGCCTGCAATACGAAACATGATAGTCTGCAGCACCAGATTCCAGCATAAGAAAATACACCAAGATACATGGCTGTCTTCTGATCGAAAAACGCGAAACCAGATCGACCCAACATCGGCTCGGATCATTACCTCGTTGTAGCTAAACTGCACACACGCCAGCAAAAAACTTACATCTACCTACGCAAAGAATGTTCAATATCGAAAAGTTGCAATCTCAACAGACAGCCAGAAGATTCGTCACTCGACTCTCACTCCTGCTCTCAGAGAGTACTGCCCAACAAACCAGCCTGAAAGAACAATGGGCCAACATTTTTCGTTCTTTACGTAAGAGTGAGAGGCCGAAATACGTGAGTGCGAGGACCTTGAGATGCTGACGAATAGGAACAACGCCCGAAAATTGTACCAGAAAGTTCGGCAGCTTACAGAAGGTTTTAAGACCGGGGCGTTTTCCTTTAAGAACAGAGACGGCGATCTGGTGACGGACATCCAGATCATACTTAAATTATGGAGGGAACACTTCTCGAACTTCTGTTAAACAGTGATAGCTGCGTATGTCACAGGGAATGTGAAGATCACGATACCCCAATCGTCGACGACGGAATTGACGTTCCGCTACCCGATCAGGACGAGGTGAGAATAGCGATAACGCGGCTAAAGAACAACAAAGCCGTGGGCGCCGACGGACTGCTGGCTGAGCTATTCAAACATGGCGGCGAGGTGACTTCATTAACCTGATGTTGGAGAGCATCGTGCGAGGCGCAGAACTTAATCGCTCAGGCAAAATTTTGTATAAGTGCGTACAATTGTTGGCGCATACCGACGATATTGACATCATCGGTCTTAACAACCGCGTTGTTGGTTCTGTCTTCTCCAAACTGAATAAAGAGGCAAAGCAAATGGGTCTGGTGATGAACGAAGACAAAACGAAGTACGTCCTGCCTTTAAACAAACAGTCAACGCACTAGCGTATTGGCACTCACGTCACTGTTGACAGTTATAATTTCGAGGTTGTAAAAGACTTCGTTTATTTAGGAACCAGCATTAACACCTATAACAATGTCAGTCTAGAAATCCATCATATAATTTCTCTTGCCAACAAGTGGTACTTTGGACCAAGTAGGCAAATGAGCAGTAAAATCCTCTCTCGACGAACAAAACTAACTCTCTACAAGGCTCTCATCATGTCCGTCCTAATGTATGGGGCAGAACCGTAGACGATGACAACATCCGATGAAGCGACGTTTGTAGTGTTTGAGAGAAAGATTCTGCGGAAGATTTTTGGACCTTTGCACGTTGGGAACGGCGAATATCGCAGGCGATGAAACGACGAGCTGTATGAGCTTTACGACGGTATACTTAGACATAGCGCAGCAAATAAAGAACCAGCGGCTACGTTGGTTGGGACATGTCGTCCCATGAATGGATACAAACGCTCCAGCTCTAAAAGTATTCGATGTGGTACCAGCTGGAAGAAGAAGGCCTTCTTTGCTTTGGAAAGTTCAGGTGGAGAAGGACTTGGCTTCACTTGGTGTGTCCAACTGGCGCCGGTTAGCACGAGAAAGAACCGATTGATAAACTCGGCCAATATCGCGTAAGCGGTTATCGCGCCAATTAAGAAGAATAAGAATCGCAAGAGCAAATCATCCCATTGTTTATGAAACACGATTTCATTAATATGGCTGCCTCTGATGACTGTGATGGCTGTTAACTCAGTTTTCCAAGATCTTGGTGTCGGTTTCTGGCTCTATCTTACGAATGACTTGCTCGATATTCGCCTTAAGTACTTGAATCGTTAAGCATTGGCCACAAGCATCGGACCTTCGCGACGCTCTACATAAAAGTCTAACGTCGTCAAAGCGTAGCTCCGAGGTGTCCAATTAACATCGCCAAGCCTAACAAACAACAAAATTACCGATCTTGGCGCAAAAAATCGATTGTTGAATGGTCTGTTTGGCACAGCGCGTCATGCTGGTGAAACCAAAGATCGTCCATGTTCATATCTTCAATTGCTGGCCAAAAAAATTAATTATCTATTTTGCCGTTTCCAGCAGCTTATTCAAAGGAAACTGGCCCTATACTGCGACCGTTCCAAAATTCTCACCAAACTGTCACTCTCTAAGGATGTATTGGTGTCTTGACGATCACGTGCATGTTGTCCGAGCCCCAGATGCGGCAGTTTTGTTTGTTAATGTGGACGCCGAGACAGAAACGCGTTTCATCAAAAAAGATGCTCTTCGAACGAAAGCCCAAACTGAGAAGCGATAATTGAAAGCGAATAATGCGAGGTCTTATGCGGTAGGTGTTTCACTTTTTTCAATTTGGAAATTAACTTTGGAAATATCATAACTTTGCTATATTCTAAACGTTTCTGTCACGATTTTCAGCGGAAAAGAGTTGTCACTGTCAAAATAACCTATGATTTGAAAAAAAAACACTATGTATATGGACGACTGGAGAAAATAAACGATGAAAAAGCCGTTGTTTAAGTACATTTTTTTTGTTTGATTTTAATAAATTGCCTTTATACGGAATGTACGCGTGAATATTGATCGATTTTGCTCTTTCTGAATCCCAACATATCCTATAACAACAACATAAAGGTGCAGTAGCACTCGTGCCACGTTCTGCTAAGATAAGTAAATTTTTATTCAAATTATTTGTGTACGAATTAACCGATGGACAACCAGACATAGCTAAATCGATACTTTTAGTCTCTTTTAAAAAATTTCCTAATATGTACATACATATATGCTTTCCCTATATCAATTCTGTAAGGCGGTTACAAGCAACTGTTGAAAATGTTATATTGTGTAAGTATATGCACAAATATACATATATACATATGAGCGACGTCTTGATAAATTGTAGGGCAAAAAATCTTTATCTTTAGAATTTTGTAATATTTAGATGACTGAATTTCTATTCCATTACAATTGACGACGGTCATTACCTGAGGGATCTGATGTAAACAAGTTTCTCAACGAATCACTCCTTACACCCCCATGTACGAGTATATGTTCTTGTAGAATTTGCACAAAAAATTTTTGTAAGTAAGAAGTACTTATATACATTTGCGCATATATAAAAAATGGTCTGAATTCTTTGTGTAGAAAGTTTGTGAGAAGTCCAGTCGAATTGCGGACGTCCACCCCCAAATACAATCATAATATGTACATATGTATGCATGTGTATATACAATAGCAAATCTCCGGTCACGCAACCACTGCTCGCCACCATAATGCGACAATATCGATAGATTGTTGGTATGAATGGTTAGATATTCGCCCTCGTCCACCCTTAACTATAGCAATGGCATTCGTCTGCTTCAATATTACATTAAGCAGGTTCCATTAAACGAGCAATAACAGTCGACAGACTTCATTGCCGGACATGTGGTGGGAGATGAAGTGTAGTAGTAGACAGCGAGTTAAAGAATTGAAGTGCGATATGTCCACAGCTTTAAAATGTGAAAAGCGAATTCCAAATGGTTAAGAATTTTAAATTCCTGGTAAGTAATTTTAGTTCACCTTTATACTTATATTTTTGTTAAAATCGTCTTCCATTTGTTGATATATTTATTGATGTGTAGCTAAGTCTATATTGGGTTCAATATTTATATACGAATTTCTATTGATTTGAGTTCAGATGAAAATATTTTAAAAGCAATACACTTGCGAAGTGAATATTATTTAATTAACCTTAGCTCAGCCACTGAACAATGCATATATCATAAATATTTATTTTTAAAAATTGTTCGAGTATTTTAGTTAAATAAAAAAATATATACATACATGCTAGATAATGTTCGATAAGAGTCTAAACTTGTTTTACGTTGTTACACTCTCTATATGCTCAGAGTGAAGTTTCATTTTAATCTGTCAATTTATTCTTTGTTTACAAGCCATTTGGCATCGACGTGTTACAGTATTTTCTACAATGGAAAAAATCAAGTATCGTGCAGCGAATGAATTTTTATTTTTGGAAGGTTTAAAAGCAAAGGAAGTTTTTGAACGACTGTTGAAAGTGTATAAGGACAATCCATCAGTTAGTACAGTAGAAATATGGTTTGCTGAATTTAAAAGTGATCGTTCAATTCTTGAAAAAGATCAACGTCGAGGACGTCCAAAAACCACAACAACACCAGAAATCGTAGAAAAAATACAAGATATCTTATTGGAAAGTCGTCGAGTGACTGACAGAGATTTGAGAGAAGCCCTAGGCATCTCATTGAGCAGTGTAAGCAATATTTGGACTGAAGTATTGAGTTTCAGAAAACCGTGTGCGCAATGTGTACCACATTCGCAAACAAAGGAACAAAAACACATTCGAATGCGACCTTTTCAGCAACATTTAGAGCGTTTTCCAAGGAATAAAGTGGATTTTGTGTGCCAATTCATCACTATTAACTTGGGTCTATCACCATGATCCTACATAAATTAAAAAATTAGGCTAAAGAGTGGTGAGGATCTGGTTCTTCGGCTCCGAAACGAGTTCGTGTGTAGAAATCGGCCAAGAACATGTTAGCACCAGTTTTTTGAGATGCGAAAGGAAGATTGTTTGTGGATTACTTGCAAATTGATAAAATAATAAATTCCGAATATCATTGTAATCTTTTTTAATTTTCTTTTGATTGATGTTCATAATTCTTTTTTAACACAGTATCTAAAAACTTCTTCTTCTTGAATGCGCCAGTCGTTTCTTACTCGTGCTAACCTACGCCAGTTGGAAACACCAAGTGAAGCCAAGTCCTTCTCTACTTGATCTTTACAACGCAGATGAGGTCTTCCTCTTCCTCTGCTACCACCAGCTGATACTGCAACGAATACTTTCAGAGCTTGAGCTTTTGTATCCATTCTGATGACATCACCGAGCCAACGAAGCCGCTGAAACTTTATTCGCTGCACTATGTCTATGCCGTCGTAAAGCTCATACAACTCATCGTTCCATCGCCTGCGATACTCGCCGTCACCTACGTGCAAAGGTTCAAAGATCCTCCGCAGAATCTTTCTCTCAAACACTCCAAGGGACGCTTCGTCGGATGTTGTCATCGAGCAAGCTTCTGAGCCTCGAGAGAGGACTGATCTTCTAAATATTGATAATACAGAGTCCGGCACTCGCAGTTGACCAATTAAAAAGGCCATAAATTTAGATTGAAAAATTACTTTTATACAGTTCAATGTAAAAAATGTGTGAAAAAATAAAAAACTAAGAATCAATTTAATTTTGCTTTGACTAGGGCCTTGAGATGGTCCAGAAATGAATCGAAAGCTGCCCGAATGTGATTTGCAGGTATTTTGGCCCACTCGCGGACAATGGCTTTTTTCAGCGTCTCCAGACTGGTGAATCTTTTGGCTCGAGCTTTGTGAGACGGTGCCGAGTCCTGTTGAAACGTCCATTGTCTGCCACCGACATGTTTGTCTGCCCATGGCTTCAAAGCCTCCTCCAGAATACTTTCCCGATAATATTTCGCATTTACCTTGACGGCAGGCTCGATAAAAAACGATTGGGGAGCGCCTATCTGCGGTTACAGCGGACCAAACCATTACCTGTGGCGGGTGCTGCCTCCTGGTGGCCAATCGATGACTCAAATTCTCGTATGAACGGTCGGTCAAATAAACCCTATCGTTTTGGAAGTTTACGAATTGCTCAATTTGGAAAATTGTTTCGTCAGAAAACACATTTCCTTCGCTCTCTCAAGTCTGACTTGTTGCTGCTTTGGTGTGAGATCATGCGCCTTTGGATCTTGTAAGGCTCGACTTTGAGATCAGTTTTCAGTATGCGGCGGATGCTACGGTGAGATATTTTCAGTCCTTTCGCCATTTGATTGGCACTTAGATTTCGCTCATGCCCCTTCTTCACTTTTTGAACCATTCCAAGTGACGTTGCAGTCTTTTGAGAACCACCTCCATGACATTTCGCGATGCTACCCTATCATTGTAACGATTAGTGGTGCGATAAACAGAAACTTTATTTACTTTAAAGTGCTCGAGCTCACGAACAATCGCTGGTTGTAATTTTCCAGCCAAATATAATGCAATCACACTATTACGTTTGAAATCCATTACTGATTTTTTTTTTCGCGTTTACTCTGGTCAAAATGCTTCCGCGTGCTTGTAAACAATACTCTGGATTATCATTTAGCCAACTAAAAGACAGCTGATGTCGGTGCTGATGTCGAGTGCCGTACCCTGTATTTAATTTCGGAACCCCATTGTTTTGAAGGGTTTGAATTTGAGTTCTTAAAGGCTTCTTTTTCCCGGAATTAATACACAACTTTTCGGAAACTATTCTGGTGTAATTAAAAGGGAATAAACCTGCTTTCACATAATACAATCTAGTAAATCCAAAGGAGAGAAGTTATTTCATTATTTACCAAAGTTAACTGATGGAATTTCAACTCACTTCAAAATAATCCCTAAAGGCATCCGCATGAACGTGATAACATTTAAGACTATTAATGAATTTCTCTTTAAAAGTAGTATTTCAAGTTTTTACCTTACTAGGATTTGTAACTATGAATGCAGACGTTTTTTGCCCACTTTGCACAATCAGGGCGGCTTTAGGGTGAGACGATCAGGTCGACTGTCGTGGGCGCCAAATTTGGGAGTGCGCAAAATTTAGGATGGCGCCTAATGTTTTGAATGCAGAAAAATTCCAAATTCTGCAATTAAAATCCCATCGTTATGCTAACCAAGTTCAAAAAATTCAGGTTCGTCGCATACAAACTTGTTTCTTGCTAAAAACTTGTTTCTAAGAGAAGGTCATCATCTGTGGCAGCAACTGGTATGTAATACTGGAAGCACTTTCACCGATCGCCTACGAGATCACAAAAAATCTGCTGACCATGTCACAGCATATTTACGATGTTTAAAATGAGTATTTCGATTGATGTTGAATTAAGGAATTGATTCACATCCACAAAAGCTGCTGGGTGAAGAAATATATCATTGACAATCTAGAAGATCTTATGATGCCAACCATGTATATGGCTAGTGATTGATACCAACGAGAGCGTAGTTTTTTGAAATTGAAGCATATCAAGAGATACATAGATCTATTATGTCCCAAGGAAGATCAAACGATTTAGCTAATTTATCTGACGAGAAAAGGAGATTGCTACTCAGATTGAATTCTCCAAAACGATCGTAAAAATTTCTCCAGCCAAAGCAGGCAAAGTAATTTTCTTGTAATTGATATTTGAAAATTTCGATTGCAATAAAAACTTAAAATTCGTAAATTTCGATTATTAGTAGACTTACTAATTTCGAAATACATAAAGTACATAAATTTTTACTTCTAATTATATTTCTGAATGATCCACTGAACCAGCTCTTTGTTATGGTATTAATTTATAGTTTCAGTACGATATTAGTAAATAAACACATAATTAATTTCTTGGTTTAGAATTACTTAAAACTGCTTAAGCCTTACATGCATATTCGACGAAATGCTGCAAATGTATTTGTTTTCGTTGTTTGTACATCGTTTTTCAGGAACTTTATTTTACTCTCTTTATTTAAGTTTCAATACACTAACAAGCCCACGCTTTTTTGCGGCTTGTAGTGTAGTTGTACTTAATAATACCTACTTATAATGGGTGTGTGTTTATATAAATGTATTCGTATACATAAGGATTAAGGCTTATTTTTAAGTCTGTCTCATTCTCAAAGTACTTTAACATTCACAATACAAATATTTCAAAACCAAGATAATAACCAATTTGCCGTGGCCCAAGAGCTTTAGAAAATTAAATAAATAGGTGGATGTGTACGCTTAACTTAATATGAAATATTATAAATCTCTTTCTAAATAGCTAATTTTTTGCTACCTGAAATGAGAGCACACACACAAAACTTGCAGTTAAAAATAAACTTGAAAGATATTGCATTTTTATTTGGGTAATAAAATAATAGTCAGCAATTTAAAAACTTTTTAAAATATGCTCATTAGGGCCGAGCAATTTTTTTTCGAAGAAAGTGTATGGAATATGGAATGTGCTATTCAGATTTTTCAGATTTAACAAAATTTTGTGCATTTATTTATATTTTCGCCGTAGCTGAATGGTTTGGTCTGTGACTTTCCTTTTGTAGTGCCCAGGTTCAAAACTCCCTCGGCAGGCAAAGGCAAACCACCGAGCGTATTTCTGCGATAAAAAAGCTTCTCATCAAAAACCATCTACCGTGCGAAGGCATAAAACTCCCTATTTAATGGAAAAACATCTAGACGCACTCCACAAATAGGAAGAGGATCTCAGCCAAATATCCGATAAAGGGTGTAAGTGCCAATTATATGTACATATCGAGAGTTTTTCAAGAGATTGTGAACTTAAAATGATAATACAAAACAGAAATGTTGTTGAACTGATTTTTTTTATTTTAATCTGGTAGATAATTCCAATTCCAATTTTTTCAATATAATATCTGGAATATGTCCGCCGCATCTGGAATATGTCGTGCATGAAAAAGTTTTATCAATAGCAGCCGGCAGGCAAATGCAAACCATCTGCCGTTCGTAATCCGTTTAAAACTGTAGGTCTCTCTATTGATTGGAACAACATCAAGACACACGCCACAAAGTGAGTAGGAGGATTTCGGCCAAACACGCAAAAAAAAAGGTGTGCGCGTCAATTAAAAATAGGTTTATATACAAAGTGGAGTCCAAAATTAGCAAGACAGAGCTAAAATAGAAACGACAGGAACTTTGTTCTGATATATATACATATATATATGTAATAGGCGCGTGCACCCCGTTTGGGTGTTTGGGCGAGCTCCTGCTTCTATTCGTGGCGGTCTTAATGTTGTTCCACAAATGGAGGACCTACAGTTTCAAGCCGGCTCCGAACGGCAAATGGTTTTTTATGAGTAATTTCTTTATGACAGAAACACACTTGGAGGTTTGCCTTTGCCTGCCGAGGGGCGACCGCTATTAGAAAAAAACTTGTTTCATTTTGGTCTTTCACTGAGATTCAAACCTACGTTCCCTCTGAATTCCGAATGATAGTCACGCATCAATCCATTCGGCTAAGGCGGCCAGTTTGTTCTGATAACTTCGAGTTTATTTATTTGATACAATCGCGTTCGAAAAGCTTTTCGAAAGAGTATTTCAGGTCATTGACCAGAATATTCTTCAGGATGTCGGTACAAGCCATTTGGATGGCCTCTACGAACGCAATACGTTTTCCTTTCATGGCCAAATGCAATTTTCCGAATAGGTAGAATTCACATGGAGCCATAGCAGGCGAACACGGTGAGTGATATCTGGTTAGAATGCGAAATCTAGTCAAAAAATAAGTCACAAGAGTGGATCGATGAGATGGTGCATTATCATGAAATAAGCGTCAGCTTCCTCCTTCCCAGTAATCAAAGCGAATTTGACGAATACGATGCAACAAACGCTTGAAAGCGTCAAGATAGAAAACGGCATTGACGGTTTGGCCCGTTGGCACGAACTCCTTGTGGACAATTCCCTTGAAATCGTAAAAACAAGCGAACATAGACATTATTTTTGAGTTTCGATGAGGTTTGTGGTGATTACTGATTTTGGGCGGCCCGTATGTTCATTGTCATTTATTCCCTCGCAACCATCTCTGAAACGTGTAAACCACTCAAGAACTCTGGCACGAGATAGAAAATCATCGCCACAAACTTTTTTCATTAATTCAAATGTTTCGGTAAACATTTTACCGATTTTTAAACAAAATTTGATATTAGCTCTTTGTTCGAAACTCATTTTTGTACCTATGACACGAACATACTGACACTTTAGACGCATCAAGCTTTCGCTAGAAGTCAGCTAGGGATGTAACCTCCAACGCACTAACTCATTACAAAGATGTCGCCATCAAAAACATTTTTATGGTGCCAGTCTTGTTTATTTTCGACTTCACCTTGTGTATATGGGCTCGGCGATTTCGCAATATTTGCAATGAACGAATATAACCAAAACTTTATGAAAATGCAAACGTGCGAAAATGCGAACGCGTTTTCATGTGTAGATTTTCTAATTAATATCGCTTAAAAGAAACGTAATACAATGGTGGCAGCAATTAAAACAACACATTATTAAAGGATGAACTCAACTTTGAAGGACCCCGTATGTCCAGTCGGAAACGAAAAATTCCTCATTGTAGTCATGAAAACCCCAAAGTTAGTTAACCACCTCTCAAAAGAAACTTGTAATATAATAATTTATAAGGCTGTTTTTTACTTTCTCCAATACTGTGAACATATTGATTTTAATACAATTTTAAAGCACTTTCGAAATAAGTAATCCCATTCTCAGTTCTAAAAAACTCGACTTACTTTTTTGTGTACATGCCAAAGATATTTGACATTGCATATAAAGTCTTATACTTTATGTATATGTATGCATGTATGAACACATATACATAGCCAGACATAAGGACATATGAATACATGTAGTATGGGGATAGGAAGACTTAACTGACAACATACGTTCCAGGTTGGGAGTGTGGTGAAAGTGTGCACAGCTTGTGAGTTAAAAGCAAATCATTCGTTGACTCGTTCGTTCGCCTACGATATATGTATTTGTAGTCCTTCTCAGGACTAATGGAACATTTTCTATTACCTAGGCAACAAAAACATTCATCTGTCCATCTATCCGCCCGCCGGCAATCATTCGAGCAGTACAGTGTACATTCAGCCATTTTGATACTTCGGAAAATGCAACCGAGCATAGAATGGTGCGAGTCCGCTTTCCTTACACACATGCCAGCATCCAACCGTAGCCCGTAAAACTTTCTTGTAATGCCTCCAACCCTTGGCAATGCTTTAGATAGTAGCTTTTGCTTGTTTTTTGAAGGCAACATTTTACCCCTCAACAGACTCCGCTCTCCGTAAAGCTATGTGGCTCCAAATGATGTACGACTTTTTGCGTAACAACATAGTAACCCAGAGTTTAAGTAAGTGGGAAAAAGAAGATAGGGAATGAGAAAGGATTTTGAAATTGTGAAATTTTACAAGTTAGTTAGAAATTCCTTTCATTTTATTTGGTAAATTGTGAACGCACAAGAGCAAGGATGCCTACTTTGAAATGAACGTGGGTTCGACAACAAAACTTACAAATGAATAATGCACATTCACACGCCCTTACGTATGTATGTATACTTATGCGTGCTTGTGTTTTACATATATAATTTGTATGTATGTATGTTATGCGAGCATACTGTCGCTTGGTTAAAAGGGATTCAGGACCCCATCCGCAGTTTGGTACTTAGCAAGAGCCCATGGATAGTTCACTATTGGGACAAAGTTCTTTCGTTGATACTGTGCATACCTACACACATATGTATGTATTTGGGGATATACTCCTACATATAGTGCACCCTCATCATATGTGCATGTATGTATGCCTGCATATGTATTGTACTCGTACTTAAGTATTCAAAAGCTGTCGTGCCAGTAGTTTGTTAAAACGACTTGAAGCTCGCACTTATTTTAAGTGTGTGTGTGTGACTGTACGAAGGAAGAAATGAGAAGCATTGGGACAACAGAGCAGAAGAGGGCTTATATGAGTTTGGTCGCTTGCTCAAAATATATGTATGCATACATATGGATGTGTGCATGCTCGCCCAAATATACTCGTGCTGTGTCCATAAGATGTAGGAATATGTGCTCAAATTGGTGCCTACATTGTGTGTTTGCACGTTTGGATGTATGTAGGTGGGTATAAACCAATATTGTAACTACATACACTCTGTACAAACATATCGGTACGTTTATACGAGTATATGTATACAAACATACAATATGTATCTGCACATGAGCAAAGATTTTGTGACCACTTGTAGGTTTGTACTGACATGTGTGTTTGTTTGTACGCCCGATTTGTCTATTTCATGGCAAAGACTGCACTCTGTCAAGGAGAAGTTGGTATTTCGTAGGACGGGCTCGCGACAGTTTGTGGTCTGCTTGCGACAGATGAGCATGCCGTTTGAATTTATGTACTTGTACTTCGCAGTTCAAATGTTACTTGCTGCTCTCGCACATTAGAACATTGATGTGCATCGTCTTCTTCTGTTCTGGTTATGTAAAATTCGGCAACTACGATATCACACCACACACGCACCTCAAAGGATTAACTGACTACCAGTTTGAGGTAGCAGTTGGAGAAGCCAAAAGAGTTCCCAATTACGCCCTTTGTTAATTTAACTATTACGGTTCTTATTTCTATAAATTAATGTAGGCACGTTTGTGAATATGTGTACACATGCACAAGTTACAATATAGAACTTTTATAGCATATACCCATACATACATACATACATATGTATATACATACATAGATATGCGCTATGTTTGTACATAATTATTTATTTTAATGAAAACAGCTAATTAAAGTTTTCTGAAAATTGGGAAAATGTTTTTTCTATTTCGGCAAGTTTTAAGTAAAAGTCAATTAAAAAATTTCAGCTTCACGGATTTAATGAGATGTTTTGAGAGCTGTTTCGAGAACGAGTAGTTCTCTACAAGTAGTTCCGGTGGAAAAAGAGATAAATATTTATACAGGGCCCGCCATCTATCGTTACGGATTTGAACTAGGTATTATTTGAAGAATGGTAACACTTAGCTGTCATCTGATTTGACAGAAACTTAGTTTTATTCTTCCGCTGAACGGAAATGGTTGTGTATACGCTCAAAGAACGCTGGGAAATATTGCGACATTACTTTGAAAATCATGGTAATGTTGCAGAATGTCTACGAAAATTTCGTACGGCAATGGGAAGAAGAAAAGCACCGACTGAAGCGTATGTGCGTTACATTGCGAAAAAAGTAAGAGAAACTGGGTTGCTTATTGACAAACCAACGCGTGACCGACCAACGAACCAGCAACAATTGATGCACTGAAGACCAACATACGCGATGTCATAGCTGAAATACAGCCGCATTCAATCGAAAATGTGTTGAATAAAAAATAGTTTAAAAAACTAAAAAACACGCTTTTATTGCTAATCGAACTAAAAAGTAGAAAATAAATTTTAATGACAAAGATACCTATAATGAAGTAATAGCAAATCGAACGATCAGTCATAGTCAACTACCTCAGAACAGAACTGTAACAAAAATTAAGATACAAATAGAGTAATTCAAATTACAGTTAAAAGCGTGGGATGCTTGATATAGTAAATATTACAATCATTCTATTGGCAACTACCTATTTACAGAGGGTTATGAAAGTGAAGCAAAATGCATCCCACGCTTTTAACTGTAATTTGAATTACTCTATTTGTATCTTAATTTTTGTTATAATTCTGTTCTGAGGTAGTTGACTATGACTGATCGTTCGATTTGCTATTACTTCATTATAGGTATCTTTGTCATTAAAATTTATTTTCTACTTTTTAGTTCGATTAGCAATAAAAGCGTGTTTTTTAGTTTTTTTAAACTATTTTTTATTTTCTACTTTTTAGTTCGATTAGCAAAAAAGCGTGTTTTTTAGTTTCTTTAAACTATTTTTTGTTTATTATGAATGAAAATTATTGTTATCATTGCAGTCAGTGAATAAATGATTCGATATATTCGTGTTATATTTAATTCCTTTCTTATCGACTGTGAGTCTAAAGCTATGCAGTTATCGGCCGTGATAAAGAAGTAATCGGGATGAAGAACTTATTTCGTGGAGGGAGCCTGAGAAACTGATTTACAAGAATAAAAAAAGATTTTTCATTTTACAACCAAATTCACCTTACTTTTTGCCCACAGGTAAAAAAAAGAAAATATTAATCCTGGCAATCCTAATAAGGATAATGGAAAACTTTTATCAAATTATTGCATTGTCATCGGTCCTTGATAGGTGTGCAAAATTTCAAGTCGATCAGATAATTAGAAGCCAGTGAAAATTAAGCTCAAAGATTCCGTTACATACATACATACATACATACATACATACATACATACAACCCGACCTAATAAAAGTGTGTTAAAAAGATTCAAAGATTCAAATTCACCTTACTTTTTGCTCACAGGTAAAAACAGAAAATATTAATCCTGGCAATCCCAATAAGGATAATGGAAAACTTTTATCAAATTATTGCATTGTCATCGGTCCTTGATAGGTGTGCAAAATTTCAAGTCGATCAGATAATTAGAAGCCAGTGAAAATTAAGCTCAAAGATTCCGTTACATACATACATACATACATACATACATACATGCATACATACATACATACATACATACATACAACCCGACCTAATAAAAGTGTGTTAAAAAGATTTTTCATTTTACAACCAAATTCACCTTACTTTTTGCCCACAGGTAAGAAAAAGAAAATATTAATCCTGGCAATCCTAATAAGGATAATGGAAAACTTTTATCAAATTATTGCATTGTCATCGGTCCTTGATAGGTGTGCAAAATTTCAAGTCGATCAGATAATTAGAAGCCAGTGAAAATTAAGCCCAAAGATTCCGTTACATACATACATACATACATACATACATACAACCCGACCTAATAAAAGTGTGTTAAAAATTGGACCGATCGTATTAGATGGTGCATGGCTAGCCGAGGCTGCCATATGAATGAAGTTGTCTTCCATCATTAACCGGAAGGATTGTACTTCAAAATAAAAAAAAAACAGTTTGGAAAAATATTGAGTCGTTTTTTTTATAGTATTTTTAATTCCGTAAAGTTATATGGCGGACCCTATATATTGTATAATACAAGTGAAGACTGGAAACCGTTTCGTATATGGCATGAAATTTGAAAACTACATATCTATCTTATTTTTTTTCGTGGATTAATTGTTTAACAGCAAACTTGATAAAAAAAGAAAAAGAAATACATTATTTTCTCGGTAGATGACTGTAGTGATCGATATATCGTAAAGTATCGATCGAACAATTTAAATCTCTCGTTGTCAAGGTGAGAATCCACACAAATAAATTCTTTTGCTGTTCATTGTTTGTTCCGTTCAGTTGTGAGTTACAGGATGTTAACCACGGAAATCAACAAAGAGAAAAATTCGGTATATTTTACAGTTTTTCTTTGATAAAGGCGAAAATGCAAGCCAGGCCGCACATATCCCCATTTGTACAGAGATGCGGAAAAAAGTATACATCCCAAAAAATATTTACATTTTTACTACTAACGAAGTTGTATATATTTGTGTATGAAAAGAACATGTTTAAAAACTATTTTTAAAAAAAAAATTTAAAAAACAATATTTTTTAAAATTCATAAATTTTAATTTTTTTTTTTTTATTAATATAAGCCAGCAAATATTTACGCACAGGACAGTTCATAATTCTGAATTACCCTCAAAATGTCCAAACCAAATTAAAAGTGTTTCGTTATCATTATGCACACACTAGAAAGCGTTTAGTTATTACCATTGCCAAAAAATAATCAGTGGCGCCTGGTGGCACCTGGTGGCCACTGCAATTGATTAAAACTGAAAGGGACACTATTAAGGAACACGTTGATACTAGTTTCTGACCGTAGGTAAATGTAGCTCAACTTGCAGATCCAAGAATATGAAGGAATATGATTTTTTTTTTCGTAAAATTAATTATAAATAGATAATCAAATGCTTCACAGCCTTTGTTCTTCCGGCTAAAATATATAAAAATATCGTATCCTAAATGAAAAATAAAAAATTGGAAGTCGACTCAAGCAAAAGGAAAAAAAAACCACCTTGGGCTTTGAAGTTTTTTCTTAGTCAGTTCAATACTATAAAAAAATTATACTTTTGACATATCTAAAAAAAAACTGTAAGTCGGAGTTTAGTAATTCTTTTTGATTTTATTGTTGGTTCTATTCTGGAATTTAGAAATACCATTAAACATTGCGTAGGTGGTATGTTGAAAATTTGACTTTCTTCCGCTAAATCCCCAGTGTGGGCCGCTGAAATTGTGAATGGTGTTTATGGTGCCGATACTGTGACAGCTAAGTACATATGTGTTATGTTAGTAGCATCGCCCAGAAGCTAAAGATCCACCGAAAAACAGTTTAAAACCATTCGCGCAAAATAAAAAATAAAAATAATGGATTTCTTTTTCCTGAAACGAATATATTTCCAAGAAAAGCGCCAACGTAGATGTTTCACTCTAAAATATTGTAGGAGTTCTATTGATGAGAGTTATTTTTTCGAAGCATGTTATTCAACATATCTAATTCTCGACATTTATTTCACACTTTTCTTTCGTTATTTTATAATTTCGTGCTTTTTACGTTATATTTTTAAATTGCCAAATCGCAGAAAATATTGGAAAATATTAAGCAGGGAATACAGTAAAAAGTATTTTTAAAAAAATATGAAACAATTTCAATTGTGTTAAGCTGGCCGCTAATCAATTTTATAAAGACGAGAAAACTTTTTCACATATAATAGACTATTAAGGATTAAGTCTGATATACCTATGTATGAGCACATGTATTATAAGAATAAGCATACTCATAAACATATTATGTATGCATACAACTCTATATTGATTGACCTAAACGAACAAATTTACACGCAAAGTCCGCATGCGGCAAGTTGTCATTTTTTGTCTATTAATCAATGCAAAATACAAATTTTGTATAGCCAACTTCCAAACCCCAATTGTCACTTATATTTTTGGGTAAGCACAAATTCAAATATTTCATATTAACAAACCATGTTGTGACCACACGCTCCCATCCCAGTTAATTTCGTGCTATGCCTACTGCCTATATCCGCATGAATTTGCAACGGTGACGATGCATTAATTCCTTGATTTATGTTTTGTTTAAGGTAAAAATTTAATGTTTTTCATAAAGCAGATCACTCCCATTGGTCATCATTCATAGCACGCTCCATACCACCATTAACAATTACGTGCGCATAACACATGACCGCTCCGGAGTTTATCGAGCTGTATGCTTTATGCCCTGTGCCCTGCGCATGCATGAACTGACAACTCACTAATCACATTGACCAATGGTCAGGCGTACACTTACCCCAAGGCAACCTCTGAATTTCCGGGTTAGCTGCGAAAAGGTAGATTTTTTATTGCGAGTAAGCACCAACCACTAAGCACCAATCATCAACCCCTACAAGTGCTTGCTGACCATCACAGCTGGACATTTTTCAATGCTAATCGGTATACACACAATATATACCTATGCAAAGATTTTCTTCATGCAATACCAAGGGGAAAATAAATGTTATAATTGACCCTTACTCTAAGTCAGGTTGAGCGCATGTACTTACGCATACATGTACATATGTGTATGCACAGTTGTTTCCGTTCAGTCATACGAGAGTGATAATGATGATGGCTGACCTCTTAGAAATTATGAGGAAATGGCGCTTGCCCATAGGCATGTCAACGCTGACCTCTGACCATTGCCGTATTCTGAATCTGCGCTGTCTTTGTGATTTCATAAGACAAGAAATAATTATATTTTTTCCGATGGCTGCACAGCTGTTGGTTCTTGAATAACTTGTTGTTAATTTAATGGGTCATTGAACATGCGCCCAGGGGGTCAGGTCGTGGTCAAGAGTTCCTACAAACATTTTTTGTCTATCTATTAATTTTCGATTTTCTTAACATTTGAATCCTGAAAACCTGTATTATTTTTGCGTTTTAGGGAATATTTGATGACACTTTCGAAGCTTGTGCAAGGCACGTGTTAATGCAATAAGTAAAAAATTATGTGCAGGTACTATAAATCGCACACGATACATAAACTAGGCATTAGACAGTAAATATTAAAATTTTTAGATGAAAACAAGGAAGGCACTCATACATACCCATATATTTGATAAATGCTGTGTATCAAAAAAAAAATCGAAGCAAAATTTGTATACGATTATGTGTACCTTTAAATCTGATTTAAAGCAAGTAATGGTTGAATACTACATATATACATACATATATAAGGTATACACGTATGTGTAGGCATGCAATTTTTACGTCCTCTAATTGTTTGTTAATAAAATTATTATGCGATAATAATGCGATGCGACACATAATGTGTCCTATACGTACGCAGGATGGTTTAAGTGTGTTTGTATGCACACATAAACACTTACCTATGCATGTATGTGTGTGAATTTGGCATCAACCTTTTGACATTATTTTTTCTTTGCATATTAAAGCGCCAAATACACATACATGTCTACTATAAATATAAATTAAAACAAAGCATCAGCAGGAGGTTTATATTTTTATATTCACTGATTATTGTTGGCCCCTGGCTGAGACCATGCAATGTATGAGTATTTTGTGCATGCGATTTTTAAATTGACTATATGTCAGGGTGTTAAAATCATATTATTTCAGCCTTCTAATTTTCGGGATATTTCGAAATGTGGACTAAATATAGCAACTGGGATGGCGGCATATATTTCAAGTTCTTAATTATTGGTTAATATGGTCGGATGAAAGCATGCCTGCCGATTGGAATTTAAGTGTGCTCTGCCCAATCCATAAGAAAGGCGATCCTGCAATTTGTGCCAATTACCGCGGGATTAGTCTTCTAAATATCGCCTATAAGGTTCTAGCGAGCGTATTGTGTGAAAGGCTGAAGCCCACCGTCAACCAACTGATTGGACCTTATCAGTGTGGCTTCAGACCTGGAAAGTCTACCATCGACCAAATATTTACAATACGCCAATCTTGGAAAAGACCCATGAAAGGAGAATCGACACACACCATCTTTTCGTCGATTTCAAAGCTGCATTCGACAGTACGGAAAGGAGTTACCTGTATGCCGCGATGTCTGAATTTGGTATCTCCGCAAAACTAATACGGCTATGTAAGATGACGTTGCTCAACACCAGCAGTGCCGTCAGAATTGGGAAGGACCTCTCCGAGCCGTTTGATACCAAACGAGGTTTCAGACAGGGTGACTCGCTGTCGTGTGACTTTTTAACCTGATGTTGGAGAGCATCGTACGAGCCGCAGAACTTAATCGCTCAGGCACAATATTTTATAAGAGCGTACAATTGTTGGCGTATGCCGATGATATTGACATCATCGGCCTTAACAACCGCGCTGTTAGTTCTGCCTTCTCCAAACTGGATAAAGAGGCAAAGCGAATGGGTCTGGTGGTGAACGAGGACAAAACGAAGTACCTCCTGTCTTCAGACAAACAGTCGGCGCACTCGCGTATCGGCACCCAAGTCACTGTTGACAGTTATAATTTTGAGGTTGTAAAAGATTTCGTGTATTTAGGAACCAGCATTAACACCGATAACAATGTCAGCCTTGAAATCCAACGTAGAATCTCTCTTGCCAACAAGTGCTACTTTGGACTAAGTAGGCAATTGAGCAGTAAAGTCCTCTCTCGTCGAACAAAACTAACACTCTACAAGGCTCTCATCATGCCCGTCCTAACGTATGGCGCAGAAGCTTGGACGATGACAACATCCGATGAAGCGACGCTTGGAGTGTTCGAGAGAAAGATTCTGCGTAAGATTTTTGGACCTTTGCACGTTGGCAACGGCGAATATCGCAGACGATGGAACGATGAGCTGTATGAGCTTTACGACGACATAGACATAGCGCAGCGAATAAAGATCCAGCGGCTACGTTGGCTGGGTCATGTCGTCCGAATGGATACAAACGGTCCGGCTTTGAAAGTATTCGATGCGGTACCAGCTGGTGGTAGCAGAGGAAGAGGGCGGCTTCCTCTGCGTTGGAAAGATCAGATGGAGAAGGACTTGGCTTCACTTGGTGTGTCCAACTTGCGCCGGTTAGCACGAGAAAGAAACAACTGGCGCGCTTTGTTAAACTCGGCCAAAATCGCGTAAGCGGTTATAGCGCCAATTAAGAAGAAGAAGAGAATTATTGGTTACTCGCGATTGTGAACCAACCGGTCAGAAAGTGTTTATCCAGACGAAAAGGATATCATAATTTTATTTTGAATTAAATTATTATTTTCTGAATTTGACGTCTTGTCTTTATTGCGCAAAAATGAAAACTGATTCATCAACTAAAAATGCCTAAGATGCATGATACAATTATATATTTCCAGATAAAAATGCAGCAAATTGAATTTTTTGCTTCCTTATTTTCGCATTCATTTCGAAGAAGGAGATAAAGCGATCAAAAGCACTTATAATATAATATAATGATTTCAACGTAATAACTCATATTGTACACTTTTAAATTGAAAGCAAACATTTTTGATCGTTTCGCTTAGAACAAGAATTAGGGTGTTACAAAAATACCAGCACTGCATGCGGAATAATTTCCCTTTTGAGATACCGTTTTAAACACACAATCAACGAAACGATATTGGGACAGTTTCCTATTATTGATTTATTAGATATTATCTTAATAATCTTATAATTTTTCCGTGCGGTGTATTTTGTAAGTTTTTATATTACTTCATGAGTTTGAGTCAAATGAACTTACGTAGACTTTGGTTGATGATTTGTCGAAAGGTTTATTGAAAAACTGAGTCTATCATTTCTGATATTTAAGTGTTGATCAGGATAATCTTGCAGAAATTCCACATCTATGAAAGAAGCTGAATAAATTAATTTCTGGAGTACAACCTTCGAGCAACATAATACAATTATTTTAGGTTAGATTAGGTGAGATCCATTTTTCCAGTAGCAGACCACAAGTTCCGATGGTAACCTCAATCCTCTCATTTTGCGACGAAACCGTTGTTGTTTTTGTAGGAGCATAAACATTCCACATATGTATACAGTAACAGTCCTTGGCCGAATATAAATCCGGGTCATTCTGGTTACGTAAAACCGACTGTCGTGGGAACGCGACAATGAAACCGTCTCCAGGTTCCCTGTCTAGCCAGCTCAGTTTCCTCTATGCCACTGTGACCGGTATCCCAAATGAGCCTAATATCGAAGTATTCCGAAGAAATCGAGAGAGAAGTCAGGCATTCCCAAATTAATTTCGAACGCGCAAATAACCAGTCCAAGGCGCTAAATGCCGCTTGGCTGTTGGAGCAGATACTTACATCCTTTACAGTAATTACAGAAGCAAACAATCAATTCCTCCTTCCTTTCTTAATTGAAGCTACTTCCGCTTGGAAAACACTACAGTGGTTCGGAAGCCTAATTTTGAGCTTTATGGAAAGCTTCTCGCAGAATACTCCACCACCAGCTCTGCCGTCCAACTTCGAGCCATCTGTAAATATGGTTACCATGCCCTGCCTCCAAATGTTACATCCCGCCCACTCTTCCCTTGAGGGAATATGAATGGAAAAAGTTTCGTTGTGAAAACTGTTTACTAAATAACTGTTTAATGTTAAAATTTTGCTATCTGACTGCTAAGAAGACTTGCTTTTTGTAATTTAGCACATAATGTACGTAAACATCTTTTCCCCCGCAAGGAAGTATTTTATATAAGCAACACTGATATTTTGTAATTGAGGTAGATCACAATGTGCATTCCCAGCGAAAAGAACACCTGTAATGCTTGTATAATGCTATGTTGCTTAGTTCAAAATTTTTTTTTTTAAATATTTTAGTACACCCAGCGCAAAAAGTTAAATATTGTATTTGTAATTCTGATGGTGCAATTCGTTTTAGACTTCGGCTGTGTAGTCCTTTTATGGACATTTGGACGACTTATCAATCAATCGTTCGGTGTAGGCCTTGACACTTTTCTTCAATGTTTTATCGACTATGCCATTTTTGTTCAAGGTTAGCAAGACTTTGCGCAAGCATGTCTGAAGTGTAAAACCAATAGATTATTAAGCCCAAAATACTGGCTCTGGTGGTCGGAATATTCGGCGATATATTTTGCATAGTAATGTTTATCAGTTATGTTGCTTTATACTTAGTACCTTGTAGAAGTCAGTTCAGTTCTTACATTCGCTTACAAAACGCTTTTGTAGTGTCTTAATAAACTGCTAAGAATTTCCATTTCTTGCTTTTTTTCTATCCATATCTATCTTTTTTTTTGTCGGGACAACTAGCAAGTGCAGCACTCAGACATTAATTGAGTCCATTGTACTACACTTGGATTCCCTTTTAATTTTCTTTAAATCTACCCGATCTCCGAAGAAATCTGAGTAGATCTTGTGGTGCCAAGGAGCCAAGATGGTCGCTTCTTAACACATCAGTGCCAAAGACCTCAAACCTGATTCGAACGAAGGCGGGGCAGACACACAGGAAGTGGTCCGCCGTCTCATCCTCCTCTTCACAAGCTGGGCAGAGTACACTGTCTGAGATGCCCAACATTTCCATGTGCTTTGCCCACAGAAAGTGGCCCGTCATCAGTCCAACCAGCCGTCTGCACTCCCCTCTGCTTAATGACAGAAGGGTTTGCGACAGTCGATCGGTCATGACATGACCATATCTATCACAATTTTGTGAGTTATCAATAGTGAATAATTCTTAGATGGTACGCATTTTATGTCATCTTCAACATTTTTCATTTGACACGATAGAACAATGCGTTAAAGTTATTGAAACTTATTATGAAAATGGTCGATCTTTCAGAACAACATATCGCGAAATTCGTGATTTTTTGGTGGAAATAATCATCCGAATGGGTCGACAATTCTAACTTTGGTGGAAAAATTTCAGGAAACTGCTCTATTACAACAATAAAACGATGGTTTGCTGACCTCAAACGTTGTCGTAGAAACACCGATGATGCACAACGCAGCGGACGTCCAAATGAGGCGATAACACCAGAAAACATCAAAAAATTCACAAACTCGTTTTGAATGATCTAAAAGGGAAGTTGCGTAAATTAGCTGATGTCGTAAAGATAGCAAAAGAATGTGTTGGCTTTATATTGCATGAGCATTTGACTATGAGTAGTAGTAGTAGTAGTAGTAGTAGTAGTAGTAGTAGTATTAGTAGTATTTAGTGCCAATAAAAGTAAAATATAAAAAAAATTCAAATTTACTTATTGTAATATTAACAAAAAAAATTTTTACAATCATTTAATGTCAATGGCATGAGCCGTCTGTCGATTTATTTTTCGTGCAAAACAATAATTCGGCTTACGATTTTTAAAATCAGTTGAATTCTTTGTTAAGTAATCTCTGTATCTAAAGGCATATTTAATAAAACGCAAGAGTTTATCCAATGATCATTTTCCTCATTGAGAATCATTTAAGGTAAATTTTCCAAAAAAGACTTTTCTATATTCTCTTAATATTGGGCAGCGCGCCAGGAAATGTGCTATGTTTTCAAGCTCGCCCAAGTTTTATTTTCTGTGTGAAATCTGTTGTTATTTAAAATTACCATGACACTTCTAGCCCTCATTATCCACATGCTTGACGCTAAGTCATATTTTTTTTTAATAAACCAGACCTTATGACCAATCTAATTCCTTATATATCCTACTAGCTCTTAACAGGTTCGCGCACGTGAATGCTGTAGGATTAATTTTTATAGTGATGTAAAATGATGTGAATGCACTCAACAGCACTCAAATTTTAAAGCCAAGTTTTGTTCATTTAATTTCATGCAACTTTAAGTTTTTATAATTAATATACATTTCAAAGTAATGAACAATTGATTCATTAAGTACTTTCATATAACAGTTATAATACGATGTTCTGACTACTCTTATAATATATCGCACCCTAAATACAAAAGGGTCACAACTCAAAATGTGCATTCTGCTCAAATATGAACGAGGCGTTATCAATAAAACGGTCCGCGGATGACATATGGTAAAAATACATTTTTTGTTTTTTAGTAGGACTGTTATAAGCTTACATGGCAAATTTCAGCGTGATATGTCATATAGTTTGTTTTCTGTGCTACTGTAAACAAGTCAAGCTCGAGTGTGGAAAATTTTTTGCTGCAGCTGTTCTGTTTTCAATATGTTTTTTTAAATTCATCTGAGGTGTTATTTCCACGCCTAAGTAAGTATATCGAGACTTAACTTAGGCTTAGTTTGAAAATGTTTGGAGAGACTTCTCATATTTTTTGAACTTAACTACAGCACTAAATAAATGAAAAAAAAAAAATAATCATGTAATTTTTTGTTTACAAGTTTTATTCGTTCTGATATTGGCGTACGTGAGTTTGATCATTGTTTACATACTTGATTTCGACCCTTAAACTATCTTTATTTCAACAATAGCTGCTTTCGATTCAACCACTACCTGGCGAGTAGTAAATAAAATAAAAAAAATCTCTTGAATCCAACTTTTATACGATTTGGCAACACTACATGATTTTAGACACATAGTCGTATTGAAAGATTTGCTTACTGATGCAAAGATTTCTCGAAAATACCAAAAGACGTTGGAGTAAACAGCTGTAGATTTGTATTACACAGATTGATTCGAATGTCACATGAAACAAGAAACTTTAAAATAGTAAGTAGGATTATACGTATCAGGATAGGAATACATATACCTATTAAATTAAAACTGATTCATTAAGTCTAAATCTCATGCGAGGCGGTTGCTTAGTTATGATAACCGTGATAACCAATTCAAATATGGTTTTATATTTATACTCGCCTCCAAGCTGGTAGGGTGAAGGAATTCGATCAACAAAGCGCCGTTCGAGAAGAGAGAAGGTCAACAAATCTAAGTGAAGTTTGTCACTTGAAAAGGGTATCCCTCCCTTAAAGCAATTATTTGTGATATTCTTCTATGTTTTTGTTTTATTTGCGAATGAGTGATTTAATTTATTTCTTTTAGCACTGGAAAGGTTAAAAATTATTAAATTCGTCGCCTTTTGAAATGTTCTGTCGCAAGTGTTTATTTTAAAATTATTACAAATAAGTAATATTAAAACTGCTTATTTAGTTTCTTATATATATATTTTTTTTTTTCAATATCAAATAACAACCGTTGGTCGAAATTATTTTTTTATTGTAGACTAATTTTTTAATAGTCATTAAGAATAAGATTTTACCAAACTGAACATATATTTTTATGGTACTGTTTGACCAGTGCTGATATTTCTGAATAAAAGTGATCTGGAATTTTACTTGAAGTTGGACAATAGTTCTTATCATACGGCAACGAGTAGGTATCTATATAATTCAACCCCATAAAATATTTCTTCAAAATTTTTGCCTAGCAACGTCTTTCGGGATTGAGTAATCTAAGGACGGGTTAATGTTTTTGGAATTTGGCCAGGTGAATGCAAATATTGGGTTGTAGTCAACGCTGCTGTCTCCTACCGCGTTTCTTTTATTTTCGTCCAGTATCGCAGACAGAAATTAACTTCGAATGTCACAAAGCATGCCAACGAATGTCAATCAAAGAATGTGCATACATACATTCCAACCCATTTACCATAATAAGGTGTGCATTCATATACATATACATATATATGCACATATGCATTTATTTATGTACATATACAGGGTGGGCCATATAGCGTTTGCTTTTTGAACCACCTATTTTTTTGAGAATGGTAACACAAATGACATGTCAAATGTGTTCATAATTTACTTAAAGGTTTGACATTTACGAAATGGGACGCTATACGCTTGAACAAAATTGGGAAATATTGAAAACCTATTTCCAAAGTGGTGAGCCTTCTTCTTCTTTTCTGCTTTTCACATCGGTGGCTACGTCAATAAGCAAAATTGTCGGACTTGGGGCTCAGAAAATCCATACGTAACTGTAGAGAAGCAAATGCATCCACAACGAGTCACTGTTTGGTGCGGTTTTTGGTCTGGCGGCATCATCGGGCCATTTTTTTTTTCGAAAATGAGCGAGGAGCCGCGGTTACAGTAAATGGCGAGCATTACCGTGACATGTTCAACGAGTTGTTTCCAAAAATTGAAGAGAATGACATGGACGACATTTGGTTTTAACAGGACGGTGCAACTTGTCACACTGCCAAAGTTACACTCGAACTTTTGGCTACCGTTTTTGAAAACCGAATAATCAGGCGAAATTCCGATATCAATTGGCCGCCTCGGAGCTGTGATTTAAGCCCGTTGCACTATTTTTTGTGGGGAGCCGTTAAGGACAAATGCTATGCGAACCATCCAGAGACGATTGATGCTTTAAAACACGAAATCGAAGTTGCCATTCATGAAATTGGAGCCCAAACAATCGAAAATGTGCTTAAAAATTGGGTTGATCGAATGGCCTACTGTAAAGCCAGTCGTGGCAGTCATTTGAACGATATTATTTTTCATTCATAAATGACAATGTTCAATCTTCAAAATAAAAAGAAAAGTTTGAAAAACTATTAATTATTTTTTTTTATAGCCGATTCAAAAAGCAAATTTTACATGGCCCACCCTATATATATAAGCAAGTACCTTAACACGTCTGTACTTTCAATGTGAAAGCGTTTTGGTAATTTGCGTAATTGCAACCCTTAAAACTTATATATATGAAAATATATATACTTACCATATATAACACATATGTATGTATGTGTGTACATATAAAAATACTTTAGGCTAAAGTTAAGTTATTTGTCCTCGATTCGGATGTCCTTCATATTATTAATGCAGAATGTTTTTGAGGCACGAATTTATTTTTATACTTGAGGATTTGCTACCCTGTGAGCATTTTCAGATTCAATTGTCAATTGTCTCCTCATCAGAAATCGGTTTGGAAACCAACGAGGCGCATATGAGAAATTGAAGTAACGGAAATGATGGCCGCCTCAACGAGTTGTCTTAGTTTACATGTTTATTGGGACAGAGGCGAATTTGAAGTAAACCTTGCGCCTGGTACTATTACAATTACGTTTATTTTATGCAGATTATGTACCTATATATAAGAAAAGCTCTCATGAAATTTTTCGGGGAATAGTTCTTTAGAATGTTTTGACCTCAGCGACCTTACCAATGAATGGGCTTTTAAACTTCTCGCAAAGAAAATGTTCTACAAAAATATTTCTCTACAAATTCTTCTTCACATGTTAAGTCCAGTCACATTTTCGGAAAGCGTTCGAGTACATAATTTAAAAATTAATTAGGCTATACAAATTTGGCCTAGAAATGTCACAGTAAATTGGTTTAACTAACATTTTTGCACAGTGTATTCTTGATACAAGTTGAATCTTAGGACGATTGAAAATTAGCTAAATTAAGAAACAACCACGCACATATCCTCTATGGTAGAATTTGCTATTTGCTTTACTCAAATTTTACACTTATTTGGCGGACGTCGTAGTCGAATGGGCTGGTGCGTGACTACTATTCGGTGGTGCCCGGGCTTGAAATCCCGGGCATGAAACCCCAAATGACAGGCTAGTAACGGTAGCCCCTTGGCCGGAAAGCTAAACCTCATAAAAAAGCTCCACATAAAAAACCATCTGTCATTCGGAGACGGCTTAAAACGCCCTCCATTTGTAGGAAAACATCAAGTTAGACTACAAATAGGACTAGAATATGTATGTACATTATGTCAAAAAAGTACAGGGAATTGTTCAATAAAACGCAAAATAATTGTTTAATCATCAAAATTTAATATGTCGGCTCCATTCGAAGCAATACACATATGCCAACGATTAGTCCAGTCATCAAAGCACCTTTTAACGTTTGAAGAGATCTTCTTCAGCTCCCTCAGCGATTTCCCCTTAAAGGCCTCAATCGACTTAAAGCGGCGTCCGTGGGGTGGAAATTTAAGTTTTGGGAAAAGGAAAAAGTCACATGGGGCTAAATTCAGTGAATACGGTAGTTGTTCGATGACATTTGTCGAGTTTTTAATCAAAAAAGTGTTCACAATATGAACCTTGTGAAACGGTGCGTTATCATGGTGCAAGATCCATGAGTTTTCTTTCCACAATTTGGGCCGTTTACAACGCACATTCTTTCTCAAACGTTGCATAACTTCCAAATAAGATTCTTGATTTACCGTAGAATCATTAGGAACGAATTCCCAGTGCACAACATCATGATAATCAAAGAAAAAAGTAGCATGACCTTCACTTTTGACCGACTTTGACGTGGTTTTTTGGGTTTCGGCTCATGTGGATAGCCACCTTCTTCACCTTCAGCCACCTTCTTCCGATGAATTTTTTGAAAGAAATTCAACTCTTGTGGAACGAGTCGAGCAGCCATGCGTCTCATGCCGAATTGATGGTGTAAAATGTTGCGAATTGATTAGTGAGACGCGCTAAGGTCACGAGCTACATCCCTCAAACTTAAATGATGGCTTTCCAGCACCATTTCCTTGACTTTGTAGACGTTTTTATCCGTTGAAGACGTTGACGGGCGACCAGATCGGGGCACACTTCTCGGTCCTATGCGGATATGCTGAAGAACTGAATAATTTTTCTCTGTATTCACTTTGCACCTGAAGTAGCAGGAATTGGGAAGATGTTATTGATACTACATAGTTTTCCAATAAGCTCCGAAGACATTTTCGTCTCAATGGATATGTACTCGTAAATCTAATTTTAACGCGAAAAAAATTGATAGAAATAAAATTTAAATTTACACGAAAAATTGTGGACTGGTGTAGATCTACATAAAGTGATTTACTTTGCTCTGCTGTTCGCCTTTCATCTGATACGGATCCGGTACTCATTCCCAGTAGAAACATACATACATAGTAATTCAGGGATTTCTCCTCAAAAATGCAGGTACGATAGCCATGGTGCTACAGGTTACATTCCATGGTACGGCAAGAAGAATCAGAAATTAATTTAATGAGCAGCTTTTTCAGGACCGAGATGCGACCGCTAAAAAAATACTTTCTTATTCAAATATAAATTAATTTTGTAATAAGTAAAGTCAAAAGAATACCACGTAGTACGAGTATAGTTAGTTCGAATTATTTCAGTAGCTGCAATTATTTCTAATTTGGGAAACTATTGTGCAAACATATTTCAATGAAGCGGTATACGTAAGTCAAATCCTTTCTGCACTCATAAATAAACTAATTGTGTACCCCTCGCTACAATAACTGCCCCTCTCCTAAGTAAGACTCGTAGGTAAATGTGTTCTAATCAGTCACGGAGTGTGCAAGTTAACATCCCATACGCGATACGTGAAGTATCCTCGTTTCTACAAATTTGCTGTCGCAATCAACTTGACTACATGTCAGTTAATACACACATACCCATGTATGCACCTACATAGTACATGCATGGTCATGCATACATATATTTGATTATATAAACCACAAGTACACACACGCGTGCATAGATTCACACATACGCACATACCGTCAATTGTACTTGTATATATCCTTGCTTGCCACTGTATATATCTGCATACATATTTATATACCTACATATATATGCACATCCGCATGCATGCCCATATAAAGCTGTTTCTAGTCAAAAGTTGTTATTGTTAACCGTTGTCAACGATGCTGTCGTTGTTTAGAGTTACCGCAGTCGTCCATCCTGAGCAACAATTCACACAGGATATTCGTGAGCGAAAGGCTCGGTGTTTAAATATAGAATATAAGGGGTTAGGGTAAAGGGATTGGCGTTGTCCAAAAGCACATCATGTATGCTCACAAAGGAGTCCCTCAACTGTATCATTGCGAGCAAGTGAAAGGCAGACACAAAGCATCGAATATTGAGCAAAATCAGTTGCATGGGCGCAAGAGAGAAGGCAAGATTGCCGAACGCATCATCCAAAACACACGTATGATTTTTGAGCTCCGATATATTCGCGTTTTCATTCTAATGTAGAAAGCGACTGCGTGTACAAAGTGTACAAATGGATGGGCACTGGTTGTGGTCCCAAGGATCTGTCCCATATTGAATACCCAAAATTACATATCTGTATGTAGATATGTATTTGAGCATACGAGGATGAGTAAGGGGGATGCTGCTAAGCCAAATTCGTTTAGATACTCTCTTCGAAATGCTGCCCAGGGAATGCATTGATGAGAATACAATACCAAACTGGGGAGCCCCGAATAGAATACCTATCTAATATGTAAATTTGCTTACTTTTAAACTACACATATGTACATGTGGGTATGTAGGTGTGTGTAAAAGATATGCACATTAGTTTGGATTCGTTCATATGTATCATATATATATATATATATATATATACATATATACGTATGAAGGCTTATTCAAAGTTTTTAATAAAATAAAGATGTAGTTATATTACGCTATTTCTCTTGATTGAAAAAGGAAATTACATACAACATCTTAAGACTGAAATAAATATTCTTCAAATTTTTTTTGGATTTTGCTCAATCATAAGGTGACAGAAAGTGTTTCTTAGATTTATTTGATCATTGAGTAAAAATGATTTCAAAGGACAATATAAAATTCGAGATAGTAAATTTTGCTTATGGTTTTCGCTTTCTTATGCGCATAGGAGGTGGCTCGTCCTCTATCTGGTGGCTTTTGAGGTGGTTCGTACCATAACTGATACTCCTTAGGTTAGGCCTAATGGCTACCCTTGCGAGGGGGCCCCTTGGTATAAAAGGGGGCCCCTTGAATAAAAATACAAAATTTGTCCGGTGTGATACCATACAGGAAGAGAGTAGGTTAAAAGAGAAGGGAGACGGAAGATGGGGCTTTAGATTAGAGGATGACGACCTACAGTGGCGATTTACGTACGTATAACCGCTTCAAGCTACTGATGAATTTCACCAGATGTGTGATATTTAAACCCCCAATATCTGCAGGTTTACCGAAAAAGTGAGAGCCGAGATGTCTGAACTTTTGCCCGACTTTGTTAACCTCTGAAGTTCCTTCAAGCCACTTAATCCAACCCGTGGACAGAAGGATCTCGCCACTTTGCACGTTTGCGGAGTAGCCCAGCGCTCGCTGAGTTGACGCGAGGCTCATCTTTTCAGTACCGGACCACAGATTCTGAAGGAAAGCCCAATCCTCGCATTTAGTGATGAAACCAGGGTCTCCAGGGTCCCCTCCTTAGCCCGCTCATTAGCCCAGCAATTTCCCTCTATGCGGCTGTGAACGGCATCCTTTACAGTAAATAAAAAGAAAAGTGCAATGTGAAGAAAAGTAAGAGTGAAGTTTGTAGTAATTGTTGTAATTAATAAATTTAATGTTGGCGCACCCTTCTTCTCTGATAGCTCTCACTATGTATATAGGTAGGTACATATATATTACAAATATATAATTGTAAATTAATCTATATGTAGTTTGTAAGAGAATCTATTTAAAACTGTAAAATTCAATATTAGAAAAAAATTAGTTGCAGAATAATTCTGCTTAGGATTGCTCTTAACGGCAACCTACTGAAAGTGCCAGAAAGCTGTGAAGATATGAATACGAGTACTTAGACAGGTGAGAGCAGGATATTGAATCGCTCAATTTAGAGTTTCATGTGGAGTGTGTATATACATTCGTGGGGGAAATGATAGTGACCTTTGCTTATAAATATGTTAAGCTCCGTCGACTTACGTGGACCGATAAGAAAATTTTAGGTCTAAACTTACGAAACGTACCAATATCAATACCAAAAAATGTACGAGCAATTTATTCAAGGTGACCGGCGAAGGCCAATAAGTTGGTGCGTGAATATAACCATTAGGAACTATATATAAGTATATATAAGTGGCGCGTAAGCCCTTTTTGGGTGTTTGGCCGAGCTCCTCCTCCTATTTGTGGTGTGCTTTTTTGTGTTTTCAACAAATAATGGGACCCGCCGTTTTACGCCATCTCCGAACGGCTAGGCCAAACACCCATAAAAAATATGATATAGGTAATATATAGATTGTACTCGTATATACTTAGCAACTACTTTTTTAATGAAGTTAGTTTTATTTAATCATGTATATATGTATTAAAAAAAATATCGAAGTGGTCACCATTTGCTTTTACACTAGCCCTCAAACGATTAGGCCATTCAGCTTTTGCTGCAGGCTCGGTTTCCATGGATATTGACGTCGCTGCTCGAACCAAAGATTTTTTGAATCTCTTTGTGAGGTCTTCGACAGGCCATGTACTCCAATTTCGACCACAAACTGTAGTCCAATGGAGTCAAATCTGTACCCAGGAATATTGTGTTTTAGCCACAGCTGGGTGGTTTTCGCTTTATGGACTGGATCACAATCTTGCTGGAAGATCCAACGCTCTCCATTAAAGAGAGTACTGCTCAAGTGCTTCATCACGCCTCCTAAGACATCCTCCTGATACAATTTTCCCCCGGTCGTAACCCCTTTCTCGCTGAAATGAAGAGAGCCTTTATCAGACACTCCCTACCCTTTAGAAGTTTTAGCATAGCTTTTGTCGTTTTCATATGAAAAGCGATGTCTCCTTAAAAAACCACTTGCCATGGCTCAGCTTTTCGGTATGTGGCAAAGGTTGATATAGGCATTATAGATATTTTTGTAAAAAGTAATTAGAAAGTTACAGGCCACTCGTAGCTCAGCTGGAAAAATACCGTCCTGGATATTTAACCACTCTTTAAAAACGTATAATATTCCTGGAAAGTTACAGGTCTTCATGTTTGCATCTGAGAAAACGGCCACTCACTAGGGCATCTAGCATTTCGTTTCATTTTTTTTTATGGAAACATTAAAAAAATGTACGACATTTATTTACATTTCATGCTATCACACTTAGTTAACAAAACTAACAAGTAAAACTTTTTTCGTTTCATGAAGAGTTTAGCTTTTCTGGATTTAATTCGGGTAATTTTATTTGAAATAGTATTTTCCGTAAACAACTGCCTTCAACGTTTCCGCAAAGGCTTTCCGAGATTTGGGCCCATCTGACGCATTTTACTGGTGTCTTTTCTAAAATCCCACCAGGGTGATCCCCTTTTGTCTTTTGAACGATATTTTGAAACAGAGTTATTTGGTAACAAAGTTTACTGCTTCATAAACCTTAGACGATGAGAGGAACAGACTTACTTATGGAATAATAACTCAATAAGTGGGTAAGTGAATGGCCACTGATTACTTACACATATTTGTTTTATCAGAAATGTGCGGTGGCATACAGGATGAGCAGCGCAAATTAATCATCACCCTTTCCCATAATAATATAAGTCAAATGTGTATTAATCAGTATTATTTACCTCATTTTGATCGAGATAAGTCGAGGGTTTTTAATTTTTATTTTATTTTTTTTCATTTTCTTTATTACTATAAGAAACTAACAATAACTTTAGAGTATTGTGTTTCCTTGCCAGTGCTAAGAAATTAATTATTTGTTCAATTAGATATATAGTATGTACATATATGATTAAATCGGATGTGAATGTGGTGCAAGTGAATGAATGGGGGAGCTAGAAAGGACGGTTTTCCAGTCTACGATTCTTGGTACCTGGGAGCCGAAAAGGCCTACTTCCCAGTTTCCTTATAGCTTCCGTTATCACTCACGACAATTATGTGCGATTTTTTTTTTATGTGATGGAATTGGATGGAGGGAGCCGGAAAGGGCCAGGGTGCGGTCTCCCTTGAAATTGCATTTATCTCTCATGAAAATGAGGCCGTACTAAAGCCGGAATGACCGAGATTTCGTTGCCTCGTGGGCGAACCCTCGTCCGAAATGAGAAAATTAAGATAGTGATACTGTGGACGCTGAAGTAGAGACAAGCTCTTATAGGCCTATGTGAATACAAATACCAGTGCTTATTAGTCAAAAATCATATCAAGAGGGGCCCCAAGAGGGATTTATATGAACAAACTGATAAAGTATTTCACAAAAGAGGCGAGTTATGAAATTACTGTCAAATAATAAAAGTTATCGTACAAAAAAGCCAAATTCATTCGGTTCGTCCGGACTTGAAGTCTACTGTCTGTATAAAACATCAAATTATATAAAAAGTTGCTTATAGGGAAAGTCGCTATGGCGAACCTCCGGCTACATTCCTTCAAGTAGGTCTGCCCAATTGTAGGAGAACATTCAGAATAATTGCTATAATATTGTTTTTATGTTCAACAAACGTCTTATATTGGGTATGCGAATAATTTTCCGCCCGTAAAAGAGGTGTCGCTGCTAATATTATTTTTGTGTTCGCTTTAGTAATATACGGGTGATTTGAAGGTGTATATGTGAGGTATCGATCGCAGTAGTTGACATTCTTTTGAAGCGTAAATATCCTTTTTATCTGACGTCAAAAATGTCTACGTTCGTTCCGAAAAAACAGAATTTGCAGGAAGTCATGCGTCATTATTACCTTTTTAAGGAAAATAGGCAGCTTAAACGTATCGTATAATATATTGATAAGTACTTCCGGTAATCATGCTCCATCAAATACTACTTGTAAAGAGTGGTTTCGACACTTCCAAAGTGGCAATTTCGATGTCTAAAGAGTTGGTTGTTGGCAGATCAACCGTCGGTAAACGTTATCACGCGATGGAAATGGTGGAGAAAGCAGGTAACTGGGTACCACATCAATTGCAGGAGAGGGATTTGAAACACGTTTGGTGAGATGCTTCTTGAACGGCAGAAAAGAAAATGTTTATGATAACCCTAAGCGTCGAAAAAGTTGGAGTCTGCCAGGTGAATCACGTCCATCGAAAGCGAAAAAAATATTCATGCTTCAAAGGTTATGTTGTGCATCGGGTGGGATCAGAAAGGCGTCACCTTTTATGAACTTCTTAAACCATCGCTGGCGATCGTTTTGACTCGAGCTCTCAAAGAAAAGCGGCCGGAATGGGACATTAGACATGACAAACTGATTTTGCTACATGACAACGACGTTACTAAATCGGTCCAGAAATATTTAGAGGGACTGAATTGGGAAAACTTGCCCCACCCGCCGTATTCCCCTGACATTTTACCTTCGGACTACCATCTGTTCCGATCAATGCACTCAGCCCTTATTGGAGAGCGGTTCAATTTTTACGAGAGTATCGCAAACGGGCTCCATGAATGGATGAAGTCAAAAGAACTCGAATGTGCCTGAAAGATGGAGTTAAGTTTTAGCTTCCAATGGCTTCATGTATTATTTAATTGTTTAAATAGCTTCTAACTCTGGTTAAGAAAGGACGGAAACTGATTCCCAAACTCAATAATAAATCAATAAAGTGTATTTATTTCCATTAAAATTAAGCAAAATTATTAAAGCCAAAATTAATAATTAGTTTTTTATTATTTCGATTTTTACAGATTTCTTTAATGACAATAATCATGAATACTTTATGATTCCTTTAATCGTAATCGATTACTAGAAGTAGACCACTGTTAGTAATGATAATTAATTGTTAAACGCATTCATAAAAAACTGAATCCAAATGGTAATCACTAGAGATAATAAATATTATTTAGCAGGCTATGAAGAGAAATTATATTCTAAAAAAGTATTGGCAGTTTAACGTTTTTAAATTTACTATAACTATGAACAAATTCGTACATGAAATGGAGCTCTATTACTGCTCATTAATAAGGTATTGCACCACCATGTAATTGTAACCTTTCATAAATTAATTTGCATCATTGAATAAATCTAAAATTTTGATTGGTTATGTATATATGTACATCTATGTGAATATGTACTTAACATATGTATATGAATACACCATTTGTATTTATTGCCATATTACGTATGACAATATTTGAAAATATGTCCTGAGTGGCGATGTACAGGTGTACAGTTTCATAGGTAAATAAATGTTTGGCCAATGTCTCCAATGAAATACCACTACAAGAAAGGGTCACATTGCCACAGAAACATTCGTACGAGGAGACGACGTATAGTTTCATCTTTGCTTGTTCAATACGAACAGATTCGATACATACTCGTATGCATAAGTACATATGCCTGTATACATTCTCCGATAAGCTTATGTACTCAAACCCATATACGCACAAATATGTGGGCAATGCTATCTACCTCGGTACAGGCCTCTGTATTCGTGGAGCTTTCTTTGTTCATGTATTAGTAGGGTCGTTTGTCTCCATGCCGACTCCCTTATGTATTGGTACGAGTACATTTATGTGAATATGTGGCATTAAATTCGCATACGTACAACCCTTAGTATGCGAATGTATGCAGAAGCAGATTAGTGTATGCGAAAACACCAGTCACCACCACCCACATTCGCTTTGGGACATCGATGGTGGTGGCAAAATTGAAGGTAATGATGGTATTGCTTATAAATACTCGATACAACAAATACTCGTATTAAAGGGTGCAGGTACACATATATATGCATGGTATGCGTACATGTGCATGCATCATATAAATATACATATGCACACATGTCGCTAAGCAATAGCAGGATGAAAGCAATAGCAGATATTCTTGTCGTTTATGTACTCGTACGTGGTGTAGCGAGAATTTAGATAAATTGATGCTTTAATGGTGGCAGAGTTACACAATGGCTGGCAAATGTTAATATATATGGTACATACATACATTCATATGTATACGTGTGTCCATTTATGCGGGTGTACGAAAATTTCCGAATAATAGTATGTACACATGCTATGTTTTTAAACTTAAAGGGTGTTTGGCTTAAGATAAAAATTAACTCGATATGGTAAAAAGCTGGACTCAATTTAATAACAAATTTGAATAAAAAGTATATGAATGCGAAAATGAGATATAATTTTAACGGACATTGGAAGCAATTGTTATTTTATGAACTAAGCCAAAAAACATTGCAAAATTTATGAAATTCATTTCTGTGTTAAGAGTGGCTCGAGTAAAGGGAAATTCGTTTAAATTCTTTGGAAAAAATAAACAACTTATTTATAGCGCCATTCTGCGTAATTATATTATTGCGGAAAACAAACCTAAGTTTTCAAATTCACCACAAAAATTGAATATAATGTACAATCATGTTCGTATCGGGTGACTTTGAGGATCGTACAATTGTGATACGAATATCGACGCTCTGTCAAAAGTGTTCTTCGCGCGCTCAGGCAAACTTATGGAGTACGGCGATGAGGCCCGTATTTGGCTTAATGACAATAAGCAAAATTGTGGTATTTGGGCTGAAGGGCGACCCAAAGCTATTCCAGAACAGCCATTACATTCATTGGAAACAACCGTTTGGCGCTGCCTATGAGCTGCAGAAATCATCGGCCCATATTTCTTCAAAGGCGAGGCTGGCGCCAATGTAAAAGTGAATGGCGACCACTATCGCACAATGATAAACAACTTTTTGATGCCGGAATGGAAGCCCGTGATGTGTACAGCATTTGGTTTGAAGAAGACGGCGGTATTTGCCATACAACCCTTGAAATAATAGATTTATTGAGTTGTCGTTTAGGTGAGCAATTTATCGCTCCTCTCGGATCAGGACTTTTATTTGTGAGGATATATAAAGTCTAAATGCTTTGTAGATAAACCTGTTTTGATTGAGGCATTGGAAGCCAACAGTACTAAAGTTATTCACGAAAAATAAATTTAATAATAAAGAATCAATTTGAATTTTCGTTTTTTTATTTCAATTTAAAATCCGATATCTCTAATTTGATCAGCCGTTACATATTTCTACACACCTTAGGAGTGAAGATACTTGCAAAATGTGCCTATTCGCACGGCATCGAATGAAAAATAATGTAGTTCCACTTAAAAACAATCACCCTGTATAGTAGCATTGTGGCTATGTGCATTCATTTTTACCCATGCCCTGCTACTCGTACCACACTCTCTAGGGGATGGACACATGCGAGTGCGAATATCAAGAAAATCAATGACTGTAGTTTCTGCAATATTTCACTCTTTTTCGTTATATACAAACACAACGCTCGTATGAGTATACATATGTACATACATGAGAGCGCATACGCTCTCAGCGCACTTACAAGTGCCCGTGCGAGATATTACTAAGCTTCGTACGTGTGTATCCAAATTTTGTATACTGTGTACACTTACTTGTATTTGTTTGTAGATAAGCTCACATGACCGAACAGCCACCCACCCAACCTGCGCCCAAAAGTTAGTAATCAATTGAACGAGGAGTTTGGTATCCTACGAGTACATTGTCAAGAGTCATTTGAAATAAAACAAGTAACTGTAAAAAATGTTCAACTATTTCTAAATTGAAACTTTTAACTATGAATAGAAAGCAATAAACTGTGGTTTCTCACTCTTCCGAAATGCCACAAATGTAGTCCCATGATATAAAATTTCCTAAAATTGTCCATGTATTACCAAAATTTGTGCTTTCCGGGACCAAAGTTAACTTTTAGACAAATGACAGAATGTGAATTAATCAATTACAAAATCTCTAAATCCATTTTCTTCTTCTTCTTAATTGGCGCTATAATCGCTTACGCGATTTTGGCCGAGTTTAACAAAGCGCGCCAGTCGTTTCTTTCTCGTGCTAACCGGCGCCAGTTGGACACACCAAGTGAAGCCAAGTCCTTCTCCACCTGATCTTTCCAACGCAGAGGAGGCCGCCCTCTTCCTCTGCTACCACCAGCTGGTACCGCATCGAATACTTTCAAAGCCGGAGCGTTTGTATCCATTCGGACGACTTGACCCAGCCAGCGTAGCCGCTGGATCTTTATTCGCTGCGCTATGTCTATGTCGTCGTAAAGCTCATACAACTCATCGTTCCATCGTCTGCGATATTTGCCGTTGCCAACGTGCAAAGGTCCAAAAATCTTACGCAAAATCTTTTTCTCGAACACTCCAAGCGTCGCTTCATCGGATGTTCTCATCGTCCAAGCTTCTGCGCCATATGTTAGGACGGGCATGATGAGAGTCTTGTAGAGTGTTAGTTTTGTTCGTCGAGAGAGGACTTTACTGCTCAGTTGCCTACTTAGTCCAAAGTACCACTTGTTGGCAAGAGAGATTCTACGTTGGATTTCAAGGCTGACATTGATATCGGTGTTAATGCTGGTTCCTAAATCCATTCATAGTTTTAAAACTTCAGATTGCCGACTGAAGCAAATATTATATGTGATGTGCCAATGCAAAGCGAAAACCATCTTCGCAGAATTTAACTGATACTTTTTCTGAATTTAGCTGTTGCTACCCATTACAAAAAAACCTCTCAAATGGAGAATGAAAGTATATCTCGTGTCCCGTTAAGCAGGAATCAGTAATGCGATCTACTTCTGTAGTTTCTGACTTCCAACAAAGGCCTGCCCGATATCGAGAAAACTATTTAATGTGTGGGGAAGATGACTAATACTAGCAGTTTATTGAGATTTGGTTTTCTCTTCGTTCCTTACACATTTTTTTTATGAAGAGATATTTCGGACTTAATACACGGTTTCTTCGCGATGAACTCCTATAGTCATGCAGCGAGTAAAAACTGTAGGAGTAGGGTAGTATTAATTAAAGATGCTAGTCATATTGTGAATTATGTTAAAAAATTAAATTTTTGGCTATATAACTCAAAAACGCTTGCTTGATGGTTACCATGGAGAGTACAAACCATATGTATGCACACTGGGATGTGGGAAACCCTGTGTTTTCTTCATGAAAAGTTGAATAACTCGGTAAGTTTTGAACCGAAATAAATAAATAAATATGTTTTATACTCAATGTGAACCTGCTTTTTGTATAAATTCTAAATTTCTAAAAGAGATAAGAAATTGAAAATTAATCAACGACGTCATAGGCTTATAAGTATACTTATAAGGTGCGAAACGCCCGTATTTAGCCTTAAGTGATGATTTTTGGAAAACTTCATATTTGAGTGGTTTAAGTGGTGATTCTTCCAGAAACCAACGAGTGCTTCCGCACCATTTTGTTGCCACATCCTCGTTACCAACTTGTTTCCAGTTATTTACAGCATGACTATATCCAGTCTGTGCGGTTCAGGAACCTTATCAGGTTGTTGACATCTAAGCCAGACAGGTGCTCCAGACTCTCGAACAGCAGTTTACCCAGCGTTAACATTCTGTCCTTCCATAGGGCAGGGCATTCGCAGAGGAAATGGAAGATTGTTTCCTTTTTCTCCGGTTGTTTACAACTGTGACAGTATGTGTTGTGAGGGATGCCCATTTTGGCTGCTTGTTCTCCCACAGACCAAAAGCCAGTTATGACTGCCGTTAGTCTCCAGGCGTCCCGTCGTTTCATGTTGATCAATGTTGACGATTGCTTAAGGTTGTAGGTGGGCCATAACGTTCTGCTAATTTTGCATTTTGTCTGGTCTCTCCATCTACAATCTGCGATTCGAATGTATTTTAGGGAAATTGCACTCTTGACTGCACCTAGTGGTGTGAATACCGATTCTGCAAGAGCGTTATTCATGCCAGATCCCCTTCTTGCCAGTTCATCCGCTTTTTCATTACCTTCGATGCTCCGATGTCCCGGGACCCAGATTAAGGTAACTTTATGGTTTTCGCTCAAGGTGGTGAGGCTATTCTTGCTTTGTAGCTGAACCCAGGTGGATTGTAGGTTGGCTATCCGAAAGAATAGCGATACTGCCCTTAAAAGTGGGATCTGCGATTAGTAGCCTACAAGCTTCCCCAATTGCCAGTACTTCCGCCTGAAAGACACTGCAAGCATTAGGGAGACGCACAGATCTTTCAATTTTAAGTCTATGAGAATATATACCAGCTCCAACACCACAATCCATTTTACTGCCATCTGTATAGACTGTAGTGTCGAACTTGTTTAGTGAGAATCCCTTATTCCATTCTTTCCGAGATGGAAAGAGATTGACACCCTTTCCAGGTATTTCTACTTCATTATTTTTTGTAGCACTACGTAGTTTTACTTCTAAATGAAATTCTTTTCTGAAAAGTTCTCTTCGGCAAAGTATTGGTTGAAAGTTTGTCATAAAAAGAACTGCTGTTGGCTGATGGGAAAAAAGATTTCTAATATCAGTGGTACCAAATGCGAATTAGAGTTTAGTATCTTCGGGTTTGAGATTATAACTGGTAGGTGTTTGGAATCGATATTCCTTAAGGTTGTACGCATACCTGTAACTGGCATGAAAGTTTGTTCTCGACATTCCCAAAATAAATAAATTTAATATTTTTTACCTCTCCAATAAATTTCTCTTATTTCCTTGATTTTTTGAATTGTTTT
>JAYXIM010039623.1:0-55065 GCA_037575425.1 Anastrepha fraterculus | reverse complement strand
TAAGAAGAAGAAATAGAGAGAGACTAGATGAAAAAAGAGTGCAAAGAGAGTCATATTAGCATTTAAACTAAAATGCGATGTGGACATATGAAGCTTAGTTTGTATGCCTTTACTTTCGCTTGGATATGTGTATATAGAGTGTTTCCATTAATTCGCTCTTCCTTATACGTATATATATGTATGTATGCAAGTGAGATATACGAGCGCATATGGTGACAGTGTATAGTTGTTTTATTTACTTTCAAACGGACTCTCACTTACTCGTTCTGTCGTTGTTTCTTTCAATTCTGCCGCCATTCAGTCGGCTTTGAGAAACTTGATAAGTCTCATAAGCATGGTTTAGCTAAATAACTGCGGCGCAAAACAAACATCCATATGTACATTCCCCAATATACCCACACGCATGCATTTCTATGCATATTTCTTCAGAAGAGCTGCTGAATGCTGCATGTCCGAAGATGAGTGTAAACTTAAATCATACACACACAAAATTGCCTCCAAGTATATACATATATACATAAATCCTTTCTAAGAGTATGTTTATGGACGAACGTACATATGAGTATGCCGATACGATTTTATCTCAATTTGCTGGACAGTATGGAGATCCGTCATATAAGCATACAGATGTCCTTTTATTTGAGCACGTACAATATTTTTGCTTCATGTACATGGATACACTATGTACATATGTATGTATATACATATATTATACATATGTACATATGTGCATATGTTCATAGGAGTAATAAGTACCTACATATATTTCCATATACTCGTATATGTAAACACTAAATACTCATATGCATGCGTATAGCTCATATTCACGTGTGCATGTATGTGTGCATATAGTACGTAGGTACATATTACTGTACACACATATGTATCCACGGACATCCATAAAACTCACACATGCATACAAATGAAAAATCCATTGTCAAATACCTACACATATGCACTTACATACCGACTAACTGATTCAAAGACTCCGAGAAAAATTAAACGTGAACGCCAAAAGTCGGTTTACCATCGCAACGCGAGAGGGGCAATCATAAATGGCACTCGGTATGGTGAGACAAGATATCTGTTTTGTATGTTTGTATGATTTTTTGTATTCAAGTTGACTTGTGGTCGACGGAATACTCACAACACAATATTTAGATGGTTAAAAAGGCGTAATTTGAAAAACCGGGCATAAATGATTTCTGATTCTAAAGGAGATGCTGATGTAAATACATAGTCGTACACTTATTTATGTATAAGTACATGAGTATATGTACATATGTATGTGCATATGTTGTATGTGCATAATTGCGCAGATAATAGTTCTGGAATAATGTTGTAAATGAATTTATAAAATCTATGTAACAAAAATTTCAACATAATTTGTAATCATATTCATTTATATTCATATATAGCTAAATTACATAATACTGTATGTACATATATATATACATACATAGTATATAAATTTACACACACACACAATGTACATTCATATGTGTAAGATTCCAATGATATTACTGTTATTGCCAAAGTTGAGGTCAGACCAGCGACGCAAGGTGCGGCAACCGTAAAATAGTATTGTCAAAGCAATAAGTAAACAAACAGCACTCAAAACAAAATATTGAACCAGCATGTACTATATACTTATGAACACGCACACACAGCCAGACACAAGTATGTAGGTATTTGTATGCATACAGATGTACATACATGCGTACATTTGTACGCATCTCCAACAGCATCAATGGCAGCAGCATCGCCGCCACCTATTCAGCACACCAACACTGTTTTTGCCACATGCACAGTCTCATGTGCACTACAAACATACATACATACATTCATAACATCAAGGTTTATACGAATTTGTACATGTGCTTCTGAGCAGACGACACAAATCGTCCTCCGCCATCCGTTCTCCGGACGCTTAGAGACGAACACACACGCACACAAATAGTCCATTTACTCACTCCAGTTTCCAGCAAAAAGTAGCAACGCTGTCGCAGTATAAATTGTGCGGTGGCGCGACCAAACGCTTGTACTCCACACCTCTTCACTTCATTACCTAGCCATAGAAACCATAACACACCAGTCCGCTCTTTACTATTCCACGGCACTGTTTCATATCTTACTCCAATGCCGAAACGCAAGTGCGCTCATGAGAAACCCCTGTCGCTGGCTTTGCTGCAATCTATGGTGCTTTTGCCATCTCCGTAGCCGTCGTCGTCGTCATCGCCACCGTCACCGTCACCGTCACCACCAACACAACACAGTTGTTGACGCCGCCGCGCCACTTTATCACAGTGTATGTGGTGAGCGCGAGTGAACAGGCAAGTAAGGCCAGTCAGGCATACATACGTACATACATACATGCATACGTATAGCTCGTGAGTGGCGAGTGGCGACTTTCGAGTCAAGTCGATTTCAACCGAGCTGAAAGGTCGGCCGGTTGGCTAGTCGGTGAAGGAGAAGTGAGCAAAGCTAAAACTAACAAAGAAAGCCAAACGCGACAGAATGACAGAGCAGTAGCCGCATGAATGGTAAATGGTAGATGGTAAATGGACGGATGCGACTAATGTGAGTTTATTAGTTAGATGCACACGGACTGTCGCGTTGTGAGGACGTGCTTTCTTACAATAGTTTACGAGCAGTGTCATTGTTTTATATCTCTGCGTCAATTTGCATTAACGTCTGTTTCGCGGTTTATATCATACGCATACATACATATATACGCATACTTATGCCGCTACCTATGCAGAAGTGTTGCCGATACGGTTCCAATTATTCTAATTTCAGATCGCACTAGGTTTTCGTCTCGAAAAAAAACAGTAATCACTTTACACGCAAAATAATCTTAAACCGCCAAAGTCTAGTGTCACATCGAAATTCGGAGATGAGAAAATAAACAGCTTGTATACGAAAGTATTTGTACGAAAGCCGGTACGAAACATAAGCGGGTGGCCATTTACCTGTATGGAAGATTTTAGTATTGTTACCATCATCGTGCACCGTTCACCCAACATAGTCCAGCTTAGTGTTAATTTTTCGCAGATCAAAAATCGTGTGTGATTCCGTCGCACAGAAGCTGCAGTCGAAAGAGTTAGTGCTACCAAGTGGCGACGGAGCGCGTGTCCACCCACAAAAACAACAAACAAGTTGCACACATGAATATATATGTACGTAGAAGCATATGAACCTGCACATACATTTATATATAAGTGGATAGACATGTCTATGGGAGAGTGTGGCGGAAAATAACATGTCACCCCTATCACATCGCATGTAACCAAGTGAGCGACGTCGTCGATTGCCAGCTGCTTATCCATTCCCGTCGCTAATTCAGTCGCGCTAGCTACTTCCACCAGCACAAAAGTCGACTCCACCAACGCCACCTCCATCGATACGGCCGCCGCCACAAACAACCTAACCAATAAACCAAAATCAAATTTTCAAATTGGCATCAAAGTGTAAAAACCGTTAGATAAAATTGAATTATCCCAATGTATGTGGCCACAGTCACTCGCAGGACATCGGCGTGTACGGACGCACTCATACTCGCACTTGCACTCAGGAAGTGCAAAAGCGAAGGGCATATGATTTTATAGTATATTTCTCTCCAACATTAAATCAGTAGCCGGTAACTGTTTTATTAACTCTCTCTCTCGCTCGCTTACAAGTGGTTCTATGAAGTTTTCTAATTGGAATCGAATTGTCGAATTGGACAAGGTGGAAACGGTAGAAATGTAATCAAATATGTAATAAGAACAACAACATACCAATCCCTAAAATACAATACAAACCCCTGTGTGCATATATGTATACACATGCATACAAATATACGAGTACTAAATTATGTACGTAGTGAAAATAAAAATAAAAACAAACGAAAAAAAACAAAAAGAAAAACAAAAACAGAAACACATTTACCAAAGCTGCAAAAAAATCCACAAATTATCGACATCTCCGGAATAAAAACTATTGAAGCAAAACAAAGATCGCTTGCTAATTATTTCTTAAAAAAAAAAAAACAAGGTGTACAAGGTTCCTATCGTTAGTAAAAATAATGCATACAAATATTGCATATACCTGTAAAGTGTATGTTGATAGAATGAAAATATAAACGCTAAAGTTGTATTAAAAGCTGCATGAGATAAGAAATGTTTTAAGTAAATTTGTATGTATATTTCTATTTGCAAAATGTAAAAAGTGTTGATACGTGATTCTGAAATTCGAATAAGTAAACCAAATGTGGGAACTAAACGCGACACATACGGACGCGAATATTAGAACAAGAAATAATTAAAATAAACAAAATTTGTGAGCAAATATAGAGACTGATTCCTGAAATGCTATTTACATATCACTTTGTGTAAATGTGAATTACATTAATTTGGAACGAAAACTCTCGACGCAATTAGCAAATAGGAGCCGTGGACAAAGTGTATATTAATGTGGATAAACCCTGCGATAGGCTTCAACAGATCCTATTAGTCGCCAACTCAGGAAAGATGAGAATTAAAATGCCCGCCGTCAGAATTGCACAAGGTGAGTGTCTAGGAAATTGCGAACTGCGTACACTTACGTACAAGTAATACTCGTACATACGTATCTACATACGAACTTGTGCACGCCTAACTAAAACATATTACGAATTTATGCCCGAATGTAAAAGTAATAATATAGATAATCTATGACAAATGCTACTTTTATAGAGCACAAGTAGAGCGTTATGCCATCTAGTTTTTTAATACACATAATCAAGTGTTTGCGTCGGTTCTTTTGATAAATTTCGATATAAATTTGCTGAAGTTGGGAAACAAAATAGTAATCTTTACTCAATTTCCTTATACATAGGTATGTTGGATGGTTTAAATATGGTTTATCAAGTATAAAAATTAAATAAATATTGAGTAAAAAGGAAATAAATAATAAAAGTAAAATAATAAAAAGTAAATAAATAATAATAAATAAATATTGAGCGTGGTTGGTATACATACAATGTGCATTCCAAAGTAAACAAGACAAGTATTTTTAAAAATAAATGTATCTATTAGCAATTTCGATGGAAAACTAAATTCTTCATTGATATCTTGTCAAAGTCTATGTAATATAAATCAATGCAAAGGCAGTTATTCCGTAAGATGTGTCAGTGCGGTGGCGATAACGTTACAAAAATTAGCATCGAACAAAGGGCTAAAAATAACCTTTTTTGAGACTCGATACAACTTTTACCGGAACGTTAAGTTTCTGATGATGACTATTTTTTCCGTGATAGAGATCACAAGAGTCAAGTGCGATTTAAAAGCGGTTGTTAGGGTATACATAAATAATGAGTGACATTCGAGAAGTATGTCATCGATAGATATTGGAAACTATTTTTAATAAAAATTTTTTTTTTTAAATAGTTTTTTAATTGTCGAAAATTTTGTGTTTGTAGAAGCCAGCGTAGAAGCGTATTAACATCTTCCCGACTTCCCGAACGACGATTCAATACACTCATTCGACATACAAACATACATATGCACTTTTAGATACTGCTGTATTAAATTGGAACTGTTTTGAATAAAATTACTAGGTTATGGCATAAAAAAAGTCTTATTTGGAAATAGCCATTTTACGCTATTAGCCGCAAGGAACTATTGTATAAAAACTTGGTTGCGATTATTATACACACATAATATATTTATTATTTATAGCACCGAAGGCCCAAGCAGCTAGTGTGCTCTTTTTTTTAAGTTAGTGTAATATTTTATATTATTCTTATAAATAATAATAATAATAAATTATTTATACATCTAATTAAACCATTTTTACGAAAAAATCAGAGAAACTTTGCCGAAAATTTTACCGCTAGGTCATCATTGTTAATGATTTAAGTTATAAAGCGATAAGATTTCGCAAAAAGCAATTGCTATAGGATAATTGTCAAAATACAATAAATGTTATCATTTATTTACTTAAGTATTTAATAGTTCATATGTACATGTTGACTTATTTATCGTCATGGTTAAAATTCATTCACACCCAGTTGCCTGTAAATACATACATACATCTGTATACACACTCTTTGTCAAGCGGCGAAACTGGCCGTCAAGGGCCCAAAAAATCAAACGAAAAATCAGAACTGTAAATTAATAAAATATTAAATACAATGCACATACATACCTACACACAAACCTTTAAAGGATAGCTATCATAATATGAAACACTTTTAATCGTAATTTTATTAGGTGCAAGCTCGAAAAGATATACACGTATACAGACATACATATATACTATTTCAAGTCTTAATTTCTAATCACTGAACATAGCCATCAAATGCTTTTGAATTATTAGCTTTCACTTGTGCTAGGGAGCGCCCGACTTATACATCTACGCCTTATAAAGAAAAAAGAATTGGTTAAAATTGAAATAGCTCCCAAAATAAGGTCCAAAAATTGTGGGATCAAACGCAACTGCTAGCGATTATCTTTGATGCAAGTGAATTTATTTTATATGGACCCGGCCGCCCTGACGAATGGGCTGGTGCGTGACTGCCATTCGGTAGCGTCGGGTTCGAAATCCGTTGCCGTGTAACAACCAACGTAGGATGTAAAAATTAAGTATATACATATGTATATAAAGGCTGATTAATTTATCGGATTTTAAATTGAAATAAAACAACGAAAATTCAAATTGATTGGGCAATCTTTATTATTTTTGTATATGTATAACAATTCACGACTCTTATTTTTTTAAGATAATCCCTTTCAATTGTTGGCTGCAACTGCGCCGCAGTTCGGCCATTCGTAAACATCAATTTTGAATCATTCACTGGAGGACTTCGGTCGGTGCTACGAGAAGAAGTTTAGTAATGTTGGCTTTCAATGCCTCAATCGAAGTTGATTTATCCACAAAGCATTTAGACTTTATATACCCCCACAAGTAAAAGTCCAAAGGTGTGATATTACACAATCTTCGTGGCCAATCCACGGATCCGAGACGAGAGATAAATTGCTCACCGAAACGACGAAACATTAAATCCACTGTTTCACGGACTGTATGGCAAGTAGCGCCGTCTTGTTGGAACCAATTATTGTGGAGATCACGGGCTTCAATTTCCGGCATTACGGCATCAAAAAGTCGTTTATCGATATCGAGTCGATATCGTTCGCCATTCACTGTTACATTGGGCCAGTCTCGTCTTTGAACAAATATAGACCAATGACTCCTCCAGCCCATAGGGCGCACCAAATAGTTGTTTTCAATGGATGCAACGGCTGTTCTTGAATTTCTTCGGGTTGCTCTGAAGCCCAAATACTGCAATTTTTCTTATTGACGTAGACATTAAGCCAAAAATTGACCTCAACATTGAACACCATAAGTCAGACGATGAACACTTTTCACAGAGCGTCGATTTTCGTAATAAAATTGTACGATTTGTAAACTTTGTTGAGATGTAGGTTTTTCCATGATGAAATGTCAATGAATGCTGAAAAAATTATGCTTTTAGTTTGACAGTAGTCAGGCGCGATCTGTCAAAAAACGCTATCGGAAAAGAGTACTTCCAATCTGATCACCCTTTAAAAACGAAGATGAATGATAAACTATTGTATTAAAAAAATTTTACTAGTCTTCTTAAGCAATTAAAATCGTATACACATTAATTATATGTTTATTACACATACAGGGTCTCTGAAGTTCGAGTATATCTTTTAAATTTAAATTAAATACATATTTTGAATGAGTTGAAAACAACAAACAAAATAAAAACAAGTGATTGCAGATCAAGATGGTCAAGAAAATGTTGAAGTTAAAAACTTTAAACTTAAATAGAAAACGTGTTTATTTATACTAATTTTACCACTGCGTTGCAACTGCACTCGAGTGACGAGTTCTAATTCTTGGAATATGTTGACCGTTGCTGATGGTATGCGTTGGGTCAACGTCTTATTGTGCGATCGAGATTTCGATTCCAATGATCGACTTCTTTATGATCGCTGACACATCTACGTGTGGGCGGTTAGTGCAATTTCAATTTCCTGCTGATTTATTGGAGAAAAACATTGCTACCTGCAGACAGATAGAAAGTTTTTAGTGCATTCTAAACTAACTAAGTTTGAGTTAACTGATGATAGTTTCCAAATATTCCCGCGAGCTCACTTACAGATGTCGATTTTTTTGATACAATTTTTTAACACATTTAGTTACCATTGCGGCTCCGCAATTTCGTTCCAAATGTTAACTCTCAACACTTCAATTATATTATGCATAATAAACTCTGTTCACAGACCCCGAGACATTAATCATTGTTATATATGTTGAGTGAAATCGAACTCGCTTTAGTAAATTGTAAAATTTCTACATATCCCCTGTCCCATGAGACTTCATCGAACTAAGAAAATATCAAAACAAAACACTGTTTCAAAAGAGACCCGAAATTCAAGGTCCTTGTTCACGCTCAGAACACACCAGATCAAAATGAAAAAAATACAACAAAAATCAATATAACACTAAAACATTTTATACACATACGGACAAACTTCTATAACTCAAATCAGCATTATCCAATAAAAATGTTCGACTTATGAGATTTCGAAAGCCTACTACACAAACATCATCATCCATCCCATTTATTTATTTTGCTTCATTTCATTTCTCAACATAACATACAAAAAAGTGTCCACTCATTTCATTGTAATGCCAAATTTCTAATTTTTATAATTTTAAGGTATTTAGCACCTCCTTCTTTCTTTCTTCTTTTTCTTAATTTTGTTCGTCGAGAGAGGACTTTACTACTCAGTTGCCTACTTAGTCCAAAGTAGCACTTGTTGGCAAGAGTGATTCTACGTTGGATTTCAAGTCTGACATTGTTATCGGTGTTAATGCTGGTTCCTAAATATACGAAGTCTTTTACAACCTCGAAATCATAACTGTCAACAGTGACGTGGTACTTCGTTTTGTCTTCGTTCACCACCAGACCCATTCGCTTTTTCAAGATTTGGCGTATTGTAAATATTTGGTCGATGGTAGTCTTTCCAGGTCTAAAGCCACACTGATAAGATCCAATCAGTTGGTTGACGGTGGGCTTCATCCTTTCACACAATACGCTCGCTAGAACTTTATAGGCGATATTTAGAAGACTAATCCCGCGGTAATTGGCACAGATTGCAGTATCGCCCGTCTTGTGGATTTGGCAGAGCACACTTAAATTCCAATCGGCAGGTATGCTTTCATCCGACCATATTTTACATAGAAGCTGATGCATGGCTCCTTACCAGCTCCTCGCCACCATGTTTGAATAGCTCAGCCGGCAATCCGTCGGCGCCCGCGACTTTGCTGTTCTTTAGCCGCGTTATCGTTATTCTAGCGGTACGACAATTCCGTCGTCAACGATTGGGGTATCGTGATCTTCACATTCTCTGTGACATGCGCAGCTATCATTGTTTAGCAGGTTCGAGAAGTGTTCCCCCATAATTTTAGATTGCTGTGGATGTCAGTCACCAGTTCGCTGTCTTTGTTTTTACATGAAAACGTCCCGGTCTTAAAACCTTCTGTAAGCCACCGAACTTTCTGGTAGAATTTTCGGGCGTTGTTCCTGTTGGCCAGCATCGCAAGCTCCTCGCACTCACGTATTTCGGCCTCTTATTTCTTCTTTCGGATAATACGTCGCTCTTCCTTTTTTAGGTCTTTGTAGCAATCCCACATGGCTCGGGCTGTGCCCGATCACAGCGTGGCTCTATAGGCGGGATTCCTTCTTTCTGCGGCAGCATGACATTCCTCGTCGTACCAACTGTTTTTTCGGGCTCGCCGGAATCCGATTTCTTCTTCGGCGGTGGTATGTAAGGAACGAGAAATGTTTTCCATTGTTCGTGCAAGCCGGTTTGTTGGGCAGTACTCTCTGAGAGCAGGAATGAGAGTCGAGTGGCGAATTTTCTGGCTGTCTGTTGTGAATGTCGAACATTCTTTGCGTAGGTAGATGTACGTTTTTTGCTGCACAGAGGCGTGTGCGCAGTTTCGCTGCAACACGGTAATGATCCGACTCGATGTTCGATCTATCACAACATGATCGGTCTGTTTTCGCATTTTTCGATCAGGAGACAGCCAGGTAGCTTGGTGTATCTTTTTATGCTGGAATATGGTGCTACATACTACCATGTTTCGGGCCCCGGCGAAGTAGATCAGCCTCTATCCGTTACCGGATGTGTCGTTGTGCAGGCTGAATTTTCCGACTGTGGGACCGAAAATTCCCTACTTGCCCACCCTGGCGTTGAAGTGGCCAAGCACGATTTTTATGTCGTGGCGGAGACAGCGCTCATAGGAACGTTCCAAACGCTCATAGAAGGAATCGTTGGTCGCATCGTCCTTCTCTTCCGTCGGGGCGTAGGCGCAAATTAGTGAGATGTTAAAAAACCGGGCTTTGGTGCGGATTATTGCAAGACGCTCGTCCACCGGAATGAACGACAGTACTTGGCGACGAAGTCTCTCTCCCACAACAAATCCGACACCGAATTTGCACTCCTTTACATGACGCTCCTTTCTTGCCTTCCATCGCATTTCTTGAATGGCAGTGATGTCAGCCTTTACTCTCACGAGGACATCAACCAGCCGGGCAGAGGCACCTTTCCCATTAAGGGACCGGACACTCCAAGTGCATGCCCTCAAATCATATTTCTTATTTCGTTTGCAAAGTCGTCATCAGTGAAGGTAGTTCTCATCCGAGGCTTTGTAAGTGTTTTCATTGGGGGGGATTTTTAAGTGGCGGGTCCCAAACCGAGCTCACAACCAGCTATCCTGGAATGCTTTGCCTTCTCACATTAGCTCACTCCCGAACGGGTGTTCGGAAGCTATCCAGAGGATACGTGGGTTGATCCTGTTGTGAGCTGCTTGAACCATATGTAGAAGAATCGTCCTGGCCACTCCCAAGTGAATGGCGGTCAGTAACTTTCCCCACTTGCGTGGACTTCTACACTTGGAACCATCCTCCTTCTTGGGTATCCTTTAATATCAATTACAACTTGAAGTCTACATGGCATGGAGTCAACCAATTTTTTGTGTATTCTGGACTAATTTGATTCGACTCTTCAAGTATCCCATTTTTAAGATCAGATTTGTTCTGTATATCATATTTTCTTACATTCGTCTTCAAAGATCGTAGATTAGTTTGAGTTATGGAAATCAAGATATAGAGAACTCGAATTATGGAAGTTCGACTGTATATGGTATTCAACAAAGTAAAAATGAAAAATATTGTGAGAAAAACCATAGCGGCAAATGTGCAAAGATCCTAGTAAAAAAAATTGAAAACAACTAAGGGTATTTGTTTATAATACACAACGGCCATCGATTTTTATGGAATACCCAATTTCCCCATATAACTCGTAAACTTAATGATCGAAAGAAATATGTGTGTATGTATATAAATACCTTACACAAATACCAATAAATATGATGAATGCATTTTTTTCTAATTAGAAATACTGAAAATGAGGTATGTTTTGCAGGCGAAGTGCAAACTCTCTTTAGAAATTAATTACGTCGTTTCATTTAAAATAGTAACAGTTATAAAGCACTGGGTCCGGCACTCAAAGTGTAGCTAACTTCAAACCGATCCCGCAGCTGATGCACATACTGAAAAATGATCTCAAAGTCAAGCTTTACAAGATCCAAAAAGCGCATGATCTCATACCAAAGCAGCAACAAGTCAGACCTGAGAGAACGAAGGACCTGCTTCGCTGGGCCAAAAGCGGTCAATATCCGATCATTGTGTTTTCAAATTGCGCAATTCGTAAACTCTAAAAACGATAGGGTTTATTTTACCGACCGTTCATACCAGAATTTGAGTCATCGATTGGCCACCAGGAGGCAGCACTCGCCATAAGTAATAGTTTGGTCAGCTGTAACCACAGATAGGCGCCCCTCAATCGTTTTCATAGAGCTTGGCGTCAAGGTAAATGCGAAATATTTTTGGAAAAGTACGCGGGAGGTTACTTTGAAGCCGTGGGCAGACAATGGACGTTTCAACAGGACGCGGCACCGTTTCGCAAAGCTCGAGTGAACCAAAAAAGGCTAAAGAACAACATTCCAACTTCATAACGTCCACACAATGGCTCTCAAATTCACCAGACACGAATCCCATGGATTATTCTCTTTGGGTCATTTTGGAGAGCAAGATCCGAACTAAAAGATTCAACCGTCTCGAGGCGCTGAAAAAATCCGTTGTCCGTGAGTGGGCCAAAATACCTGTAAGTCACATTCGGACAGCTTGCGATTCGTTTCTGGACCGTCTCAAGGCCATAGTCAAGGCAAAAAGTGGCCATATCGAGCAAAAGTAAATTGATTATTAAATTTGTATTATTTTCACACATTTTTTACTTTGAATTGAACAAAAGTAATTTCCCAAACTAAATTTATGGCCTCGAGTGCCGGACCCTGTAAAACAAATTATATACAGTTTTTAAAGAAATATTCTGGAAAATCAATATGGTAATACTTAATTGATATGAAAGGTGAAAGTATTTGGTTTTTACGTTATTACCATAATATTTACAAATTTACGTAATTATAATTACATTGAAGATTCTTTTTATCAAACTTTAATTGATCGATAGACGTTATCGATGGCAAATTTGATGTCAAAACTCACTCTATTGCTCAGAAGTGAGATATGTACTTATGAGTAAGCTAATTTAAATAAATTCAAATTATATGCACACACTTTTGATGTTTTCCACAATTGGAGGAATCTACAGCTTTATGCTACCTCCGAACAGCTGAGGGTGCTTTTTTATGGGTAGCTTTTTCATGTTAGAAATACACCTAGAGATTTCTATTGTCTACCGAGGAGCGATCGCCATTTTCTACCAATTATTGTTTTGTGCTCGAGGTTTCGGACATCTGCACTTCCGAATGGTAGTCACGCTCGAGTCTCCAAAATCCCGAGCACGAAACACTAAAAATGAAATAATACGTTGTTTCTAATAGCGGTCGTCTCTAGGCAAACCTCCGAGTGCGTTTTTGCCAAGAAAAAGCTCCTCACAAAAAACCATTTGCCGTTCGGAGTTGGCTGAAAACTGTATGTCCTCCATTTGTGGAACAACATCAAGACACACACCACAAGTAGGAGGAATGTAAGTGTATATATACATATATATAAAATGAGCGCAAGTATATAAATTTTGGTGCTATTATTTATTATTACTACAAAAAAATGTTAGCAGTTTTGAGAAGTTTTCATAAGACTTTTTCTCATGTTTTAAAAAAAACTTGTTATACATGGGTATACACATTTATACATACATATATTTTATATCTCTATGTATGTGTATGTGTATGTAAGTCAGTTAATTAGCTAGAAATCTCTTATGTTTTCTTCAAAGGTTATATTTATTATTAATCACAATTCCTTTCTGTATACTTTTATTTATGTTCATTCGAAATCAATCAACAAAGCGAAATTGATGTAGTAGTTCATGTCGAAATGCAAAGATATCTCCCAAACTGAGTCAATATATATCAAAAAGTGATGGACCTTATACACATGCATACATTTGTAGGTGTAAGTGAAAAGCTTTTCGAAGAACTACATATTTGGAACTCAATTATTTTGTTCTCTTATTAAATCTTGCATTCTACTCGCACTTGTCCACTTAATTGAACGCGCTATCAGGTTGTGTTATTTTTTGATTGCTTTTGTACATTTCTATTTGTCACCCAAAAAGAACTGTTAACATGACTGAAGGAGCACTTGGGCAATAACAACTTCCAAAATTAACACTTCGAAAAGATAAAGTACCTAAAATATTTCCGTCACATCAATGAAAATAAATCTCACACAAGGGTTAATTTACATGTATTGATTATTCTGGGGCGCAGTGTTTACAAAATGTAACGAGGGAGATCTTTCTTGAGAGAAATTTGAAGCTACTCACCCAGCTTTCGTTGCCTTCTTATTGGTATGATGAGTGTATGAATACGTGTGAAATGGGTGGGCAGAATTCTACTACCGAGTCCATAGCTGATGGCCAAACCTAGTAATCTTTCATCCTTGATTCAGACCCATAGTGACTTTCAAACTCGGACCCTACCGATTGGTAGTCATATAAAAACCCATTCGGCTACGGCGGTAAATCATTAGCTTGGTACAGATTAATTCAAAATTGCACTTGGCATTTGTACAGGGTGGGCCATATAGTGTTTGCTTTTTGAACCACCTATTTTTTTGAGAATGGTAACACAAATGGCATGTCAAATGTGTTCATAATTTACTTAAAGGTTTGACATTTACGAAATGGGACGCTATACGCTTGAACAAAATTGGGAAATATTGAAAACCTATTTCCAAAGTAGTGAGTCTTCTTCTTCTTCCGCGGTTACAGTAAATGGCGAGCGTTACCGTGACATGCTCAACGAGCTTTTGTTTCCAAAAATTGAAGAGGATGAGATGGGCGACATTTGGTTTCAACAGGACAGTGCAACTTGTCACACTGCCAAAGTTACACTCGAACTTTTGGCTACCGTTTTTGAAAACCGAATAATCAGCCGAAATTCCGATATCAATTGGCCGCCTCGGAGCTGTGATTTAAGCCCGTTGGACTATTTTTTGTGGGGAGCCGTTAAACACAAATGCTATACGAACCATCCAGAGACGATTGATGCTTTAAAACACGAAATTGAAGTTGCCATTCATGAAATTGGAGCCCAAACAATCGAAAATGTGCTTAAAAATTGGGTTGATCGAATGGCCTACTGTAAAGCCTCATGGCAGTCATTTGAACGATATTATTTTTCATTCATAAATGACAATGTTCAATCTTCAAAATAAAAAAAATAAAAATTGAAAAAATATTGATTCGTTTTTTTTATAGCCGATTCAAAAAGCAAATTTATATGGCCCAACCTATAGAAAACTATTTTCGAAAAAAATTTTGACACTTAAACATTAATAAATCAATATGTTTTTTTTAATTTTGAACGTTTTTCTAGGTCTTTGCTGATATCTCAGAGAGCAAGCTGAAAATTATCAGCAGGTTGCCTAATTGGTTGCGCTAAACGTAACTTTGACATCTTCTGGAGCTGTGAATACCCTTATTTTCTTTGCCTCGATTTACAACAGTTTCACAATTGCCGCTCCATTTGCCAAGCTTGCCACCTCTTTAGTTGATTACTTCGCAGGTGGTTGTTTTTGACAGAGACCTAAATTATGTGTGATACCCTATATATTACTATGCTATGTCATATTAGTGCATTATATTGTAGGTTTGAGTACTTTAAGCTTTTAGCAAATTAGAAAATCTTCAGCTTCACAATAATCATAATATCTATTGAGTTTTCTTCCTTCAGGCGCGTGTATTACACGTCCTATTGCACCAACAACTATTGAAATTCTATTATAGTTTGTTTGTTACATACCAGCGTAAGCCAGTGATGGTTCGGAGGCCTTTATATTACACCTTTAAATAAATTTACTGGACATAAATCACTTACAAATTTAAACTTAATTTTCAATCGAAATATATCCAATTAAAAAAAAAAAAAATAATTGGCGCGTACACTTCTGTTAGGTGTTTGGCCGAGCTCCTCCTCCTATTTGTGGTGTGCGTCTTGGTGTTGTTCCACAAATGGAGGGACCTACAGTTTCAAGCCGACTCCGAACGGCAGATATTTTTATGAGGAGCTTTTTTCATGGCAGGAATACACTCGGAGGTTTGCCATTGCCTGCCGAGGGGCGACCGCTATTAGAAAAATGTTTTTATAAATTTTGCTTTCACCGAGATTCGAACCAACGACCTCTCTGTGAATTCCGAATGGTAATCACGCACCAACCCATTCGGCTACGGCGGCCAATTAGCTTATGAAAATCAAAAGTGGATAAAATAATACGGAAACAAAGCAACAATTGTGTATATTCGTATTTATTAACCAAGTTTTGTTCGGTATTAACTTTCCAGTAACGCGAAAATTTTATAAAAACCTAATATTTGTAAAAATCACAGAATAAATTATTCTAACTGTATACTTTTACATACATATATCTATAGCCGGTACAAAGTACTATTACTTGGTGGATTAGACGTAAAGCTGTACCCAGCACTCGCGAATTTTATCAGCCAGCTTCAACTAATAGGCCAAAAATCACCGACACCCACAATAATATTATGTTTAAAAATATTTTCACACAGAAATAAACCAGTAAATATTGATTTGATATATGTATTATATTTAGAATAAATTACAAAAGAAAATTTAAAAAAGTTCGAATATAGTGCAATTGCGTTAAATTTGTAACTGAGAAGTAAGTATTTTTTAAAATAAGAATGATATTTTAAAATGAAAGAATTTTCGAAAAAATACTGTATCTCTTTTATTACTCTTGTAACTCTTACACTCCGCCAGTGAGTTTAGTTGCTAGCACCTACAAAACACCTAATATTTATTTACTTCTTGGACTCCATTTGAAAATTTAAACATATTTAGCCTATACGTGAATTGGTTATTGGTAAAACAATTATCGCAGCTTCAAAGCAATTGGTAAATAATCATTTTTAAAATTCAGATGACACACCCAAGGTTTCAATAATGTTTCGCAAAATTGGTAACAGTAGCACTTCGACTCGAGCTCGGTATTGTTACATTTGCTACACTCTTTTGAAGATGTGACTAGTCCATTGGAGTTGCGCCATATTTGGTAATCAACTTTGCCATTTACAAAATTTCTTGTTTAATTCATATATAGTAGATATCATATCAAACAACTGTATTAAAAACTTCTTAGGTATTCTTCTTCTTCTTAATTGGCGCGATAACTCGCGATTTTGGCCGAGTTTAGGCATTAGAAACTATTAATTGCAAGGAAATAAGGCCATAGGAAGGTAAGATTTGCTCGCAAGCCTCCTTCTGTTTGTTGCAGTTATTGTGAAAAATTCTGCTATATTAGTTTGCAGTCACTTAAATGACTTTAAATTCGGTTATTGTTACAAATATATCTGCCGAATTTATATGGCTCCCAATTCATACAGGTATGGTTAAAGCATATGTTCGTAAATCTTGCATATGGAAATTTGGAACTTTAATTTATAAGGCTTTCACTGTACATTGAACTAAGTTTTTATAATAAATTAACGAAAAACATTTAGCATGAAAAATATTGCGAATATTTTAAACAGATGAAGTTACTTAATTATGTGAGCAGAAGTGAATTTCGTTATAAACCAGAAAATAGTAGTAACTAATAAATATATTCATTTATGTAAATGATCGTTTCCATACGAACTAAGCTTTTTAATTGTTTTTTGTTTATATAATTGCCCTAGTTTGTCACCGATCCTCTAAATCAAATTCGTAACAGGCACGCATTTATATTTGTGTGCATGTAATTGCGCCCAATAAAAATACACCTTGCAAAGGACATGCATGCAGGTGTGTACATTTGTATAGAAACATATATGAGAGCACAAACATGTATACATACATACGTATGTGTATGCCAAGCACAAACTACAAATTTAATTTGATTATCGACCAAACGGTGGTCATTAGCATGTTGGCAATATTTTGAGTCCTGAAAATTTATTTCCATTCAATACGGATATCACCATGGTAACTTGGCGGTTTATTGATTAAGAATAACACTGCGCAAAGCCGCAAGGATAAAACGGCAATGATAGGATTGTAGGTATTGACCCAAGGTTGCTTTGGAAATTGCCAACAGCTGGAAAACATTCTAATTGTTTGTAAAAAATAACAACACTACTCTTAACAACCAAAGCAATTGTACAATAAACTGCAGAGGATGCAAAGTGCTCTAACCACACGACACAACCTAACATACACAAATATGATTCATACACACACGCATGTACTAGTATAGATTCATCTCCACTATGCCGAAAGCATTCTGGCTTGCTAAATACGTGCATGTGTGTGCAAATATGAAAATTCAAACAATCATACGCATATATGTACATATATTTGTATTTTCATAGGTATTGTGCGATAAATAATAAAACGTAATTATAAAAAGATATGCCTGTCTGAAACGCGCACAAACCATACACTACGCACCAAATGCGGATTCAACTGGCTGCCGAGAGTCACCAAACCAAGTCAACAGCTAGCCGAGTAAAATAATTTGGCGGACTGACTCTGACGGCTACATGCGAGCACAAATGGACAAAACAAAATAATTATGTACGATAAATGGGAAAAGTCACTACAAAAAACTCACCAGGAGAGACATTTTCAATTTTTTCTGCTAAAAAATATAAAGAGTTTATTTGAACAAAAAACTCGTACGAGTTCCAATATGTCCATATTTTCAAATACATACATACATATATGGGCATGTATGTTCGTATGTTTGTGTATGTTATATGTATTTTACGTAGTACATATGTACGAATATGCACACAGTTTGATATGACGATGCAATAATGGGCTAGGATGACATCCATTCGTCGCCTGCCCTGTACCGCTCGTCGCCGTCCACAACGCTCCCAATGGTGGTGGCAATGGTGGCTGCTTCTGCTTCTGGCAGCATAATCAGCCACAATAGCGCAAAGGGAATTACTTCCGCTGCGGCGACGCGATGGCTCGCTGGGCTGCCAACCCAGCAGCAAGTCAACAACTGTATTTGCGAGTGTTAGGATGCGATTGTTTTATACTTCCCTTTGTTTTAAGCTTCCCTTTTGTTTAAGTTTAGTATGTGTTTTTAGGTGTGCATTCGAGTACAATATACTATATATATTTTTTATTACTTTATTTTGAGCTGCAGCGATGAGTTAACACATATCCCATACGTGCAAAACTGCATAGAAATATCTGCTAATCCTCGCAAACTAAGACCAGCGTAAATGTAAATGTAAATAAGAGAAAATAATATGCATGCATATCTGCGTGCGTATTGTGACTAAAGTCCTGTCAAATCTTAAATTTTGTTAGTAAAATATGCCTACAATTAATTTGAAATAAAATCTGAACTGTAAAAGATCAACTTCTTATAGAAATAGTGTGCATTTTCATTCGTCTGCTGTACCCGGATGCCTTTGTGCTCGTCGTACTGACAGAAAAACAAGGGTTCGAGCTTCGTTATGAGCATAAATCGTAGACAAGTTTTTACTAATAACTCGGTCCGCACTGACAAACCTCTGCCCTTTGGATGCGGACCATTCAGTTGTAGCATAGCATCAAAACGCAGTTTGGTGCTGTTTATAATAAGTTTCAGAAAGATACCTTCTTCCATTCATCTTGAAAAACGGCTAAACAACGGAAGCCACCCAATAAATTATTACTTCCGATTTGACAAAAATAGCACTCATATCCGAATGTGTACATACACACATATCAATCCGTGTTTATAAGAGTTTTTAAATAGGAGCAAAAATGCTTTAACTGACTATCAAACATTCGATATTTACTTATGAAAATTTACTCTAGTGTAATTCTTTTTGTTTAGCATCTTTAGCTTGAATGATATTTCCAAAATACGATTATATACCTCAATATATTTAGATATAAATATGTAGTAATTATGAATGCGAGCAAGTGAACCATAACATAAAAGCAAAGGATAAACTTGCAGTATAGACCTTGACAACAACTTAATTCGTATTATATACTCCTTTTCAACCTTATATCTTAACTATTTGTTCGGTTGAATGTACCTACATACATATGTATATGCACATAAATGTATGTACAAGAAAAACAGAATCGTGAACTTGCGTAAAGAGTTTATTCGCGAATTCTTTTAGTGTCGCAATTTTCACTTTCAACTGGAAATATTTTCCCACCCCATCAACGCTGCTTTGTTGCGAGGCGCTTGGGGAAGTGAGGTGTTTGAAAACTACCAATTCACTTACATACATACACAAGTATATAATAACTCTGTATATGTGAATGCACTGTAAAAATTGAAGAGTACATAATAACACGCTGAGACGCGGTTGCAAGCTTTTTGAATGAGAAGCAAGTAGTAGAAGCAACATAGTCATATTTCGGTGAATGGCCCAACAAAGGGGTTGGTTGATGAAATACTCGTCGCCTCTCGCAGGAGAATGAAATGAGGTTGGCAAAAATAGATATGAAGGTGTGAAAGTTTGAAGCAAGAATTCTTAAAGAGCACTAACACATGTATTTGTATTGAGCAACAATGTTGGAACCTTAAAAGCACCAATGTTTTATCAGTGGCTCAACTGCAAGTGAGAAATAGGTGCAGAGCGACCGAAAGCAAAATTCTTAAATATTCGTATGCATTATCAGAAATGTTATAACCGGCGAATATTATTAACAAATATTGTTACCGCTTATTGTAGACGCAAATATGATGCACTGGTAACGCTATCAACAGAGTGGAGGCTGTGATGAAAATGTTGTTTCATACGATATTAGTAAGTTCGTGGCGAAATGCTGTTGTTTCAAATTTTGTCGGTCACTATTGCTAGTTTGGTATGCAATTTACGCGAAATGAGCTACGAAGAAAATTTAAAATTTTAACAGACTTATCATTTGGAAAATGTAGATTTTATTTGAACCTTTTCTACAGTCAAATTTGATGACTTTTAAGTATATGTATATGTATATTTGGCACTAACACCCGTTGTTTTGAGTTGTTTTGAGGAGCCTACAGTTTTATGCCGATTCCGAACGGAATATGGCGTTCTATGGCAAGGTTTTTCATAGCAAAAATACACTCGCTTCGAATCTTCGGAATGTATTTCTGCCATGAAAAGGCTCATAGAAAACCATCAGCCGTTGAGCGAAACAACCTATGAAGGGTAAGCGCTATAAATTTAAGACTATTTCTATGAAAGCCACTGTCTGTTATATTGTTGTTATATTTGGAGGCTGGATTTGGGCTTAAAAAGATAATTGAACCCTTCCATATCTAAGAATAATCTTGTTAAGTGATTCAGAATGTATGATAACATATTGGGACGTCGTGGGTTTTACCATAATATTATTATTTATAAAAGTATACAAATTTTCTTGTTGGCTTGTACTGAAAGGAATTTAATAAATTCAACAGTGTATAATATTTTTATGTACATACGTGTTATAATTGCTCAGCTATTTCTGTTTTTTTTTTTTTATTTGTACTTATGTGCTACGTAATGCAAAAATTTCTTTTGTAGATAAAGTTTTAAGAGCTGATTTTTCACAAAAAGTTGACGCTTGAGTCCCAACGCTGTGTGGAGGTTTTATATCGAGAAAATCCAGTCCATTCCGAACATTGTGGAAAACTGACGGAGTGTCAACGATTGTTGAATTCGAGCGCTCAGATTTTCTAAAATGAGTACATTATACACCTTCTTTCAACTTAAATAGTGCATTTTAAAATAGGTATAATAATACTACAATATTGCAATAAGACATTACAAAATGAATTGTTTTATTGGTGTTAGTATTTCTCCACATAAAATAAAATACGTGGATCTATTCGTACTCATTTAGAGAATGGGAATTATGGCATGCAGAGAAGCAAAATTTGCCATTAAGAAATTACATATTTATTACTCAGATCATTTTTAATGAAACCCATTTTAATTTTTATTATTATTTTGTAAAACTCTGTCAATAAAATACGTGAAGGGAGCTAAAAGAAACGCAAAATAGCACACTCTTTAAACCTTAATTTTTGAGAATGTATTTAGCTAAGTACATTTCTCTTGTTTGCATTCATGAATGTGAATATATAATTTTAATATGTATCTCGTTTTATTAAAAAAAATAATTTTTGTAAGAACATAATTGAAATTTTGACTTCGCTAATCCCAAGATATAGTAATTCAAAAATTCGTAAAATATTACTAATAATTAAGATTTTGTTAAAAATATTCATTCGTAATTTTATCATATAAATAAATGTATACCAATTTCCTTGGTACTAAATGGATTAAAAACTGAATGGATTTCAATAAAACGTTTTTAGTTTATTCCAGAGAGATCTGCGGCTCACAAACACAGGCTATACTCAGTTTATATTCAGAATGCTTGTGAGTTACGTACACGACAAAAAATATTTTTGCAAAACCAGTGCCACCTAGGCAGTCAATGAGTAAGAAATTTATTCCGCACATTCCGCGGGGCTATATGTATATGCTCTTGGCGTTGATTTAAGAACTAGCAGTTTCTCCTATATCCCTTGCTCCTGTATTACCAACCCCGTCATACATAGATGGGGAAAACGTTAAACAATATTTTCAAGAAACATTTTTGAATTCAAATTTTTTGCTTCAAAGATTTCCTTAAACTTACTGTTAATGTTGGAACCCTGACAAATGCATCAACCGCTTATTGCAAATGAAATTTCCGTAGCATTTCTTTTTTATTTATACTTATACTCAAAAGCAGTTGATGCTTTTAAAGTTTAATGAGGACAATAAGGTATAATGTTGGATGTTGATTATTTATTTATTTATTTATTTACTTCAGTCTACAGAAAATGTTCTTACAGACTAACTCACTTAATTAAATATGGTAAACAGATCAACCATAAATTTTACAATATTATCATTAAAATTAATGGTGTTACAATAATTGTTACACAATCGTACAGATCGTACAAGAGGTTCATTCATTAAAAGCATAATTAGTGGTATTATTAGAAATGTTGAATAAACGATTAATTCTTAGACTATAAAAAGAAATATGGCTTTGAAATTGGCTTAATAACTCCTTACAATCGATATTACCATAAATGATATTATAGACAAATATTATTGAGAAGTATATACGACTATCCTGTAATGACTGTAAGCCAAGTACAAGCGGTTTACGGCGACTTATATAATATAAGGGGCAGAATAATCTTGCCAGCCCATTTTAAACAACGCCATTTTTGTGAAAATCTTTTGTACATTTGTCTTCTATTTCTTCTTTTTTCTTTTCTTGTACGATTTTCCTCGAATGAACCTCATAATATGGATTCCATATTAGTGAACAGTACTCAATGCGAGTTCGTACTAAGGCAACATAGAGAGATTTCAACGTTTGAGGGTCTTTAAAATCAATGGAATTTCTTCTGATGAAACCAACCATTGCACATGCTCTAGATATCACATAATCAATATGTTTAGTAAATGAAAGCTTAGTATCAAAAATAATACAAGATCTTTCATTCCCCACTTCCTACTTAGGATACAATTATTTAATTTGTAGTTAACAGAAAAGTAATTTGGTAATCTTTTATGTATTAATTGCGTTATTATTCCTTGCTTTATTTGATTTAAAATTGTAAATTTATTAAATTATTGTTATAATGTTATAATCTAAAGCTTCATACTGAATTTTATGTAATAAAAAATCGCATCCTGATGGAGTAGTATTGTACATAGATATATTCATCTTCAGCTATAGCAAATTCTTCTATACGAGCGTTGCTATTTATATTTCTGGCCTAAGGCGTGGGTGCTGTCAGGTGCCATCTAACGTTTTCATTGGCATATTTCACCATAAACCCACTCAGAACTTTTTGATGTGTGAGCGGTATTAGCGTTCTTTATGATAGCTTTAAAAATTCATTTCGGCAATTCACAACTTCTTACTTTTTGACTAGACCAGAATCCATCGATGAACTAAAATAATTTTACGGCGAGCAAGTACCATCCTTTAGCACTGTGAAAAACTAGCAATTAATTTACTCGTGATCACTATTCGCTCACCGACGAATTCCGTGAAAGTCGTTCCAAATCAGATGTTGTGCCAGAAAATTTCGCTGCTGTACGGGTATTGATTGAGCAAGATTGTCAGGTCACATATCGTGAGATTGAGGCATCCTTAAGCTTTAGTACGAAAAGCATCAATAAGATTTTGGGGATCGAGTTGTGGTATTCGCGTTGGATCCCACACAATATAAAAAATATCCTTACAAAGTGACTGGAAAACGAGTTTCTGTTTGGATATTCTCTTTAGACTTTTAGCAAACTTTAATACTTTGACGATTTCGATCCCATTTGGGATCATTTTTAAGAGGGAAATGCACTTTTTAATTTTTCTATTGATATTAGCACAAAATGCATACAGTTTTAAGCATAGCATTTTCGTCTTAGGCATGAAAGTGGGCTTATATAGACCTGAGACTTAGTGGTTGAATTTGAATTTGAAAAGGTCGAGCCAAAGAGCACCAGGAGACTTGGTGGCTCCTAAAACACTCAGGCTAAAGAGCCCATTGTATTTAAATCTCTGGAAAGGGGGTAGATAGTCAAGGAGGGAGGGAGAAAAGTATCAGAGAAAGAGATAGAAAAGAATAGAGACAGAGATAGAGATAGAATTTTCCAGATTCTTTAGCAAATCTGTAAGTATCCTCCAGTTTTAGAAAACGAATATTACTCATTCTCATGACATCGGAACCCAATACTCGAAGTCGTGCTCTAGCAAAGGCATGACACTCACAGAGAAAGTGCTCAGTGCTATCCGCCTCCTCCAAGCATGACAGGCACACCGGGTCCTCGATGATTCCAATGGTGGCCACATGCTGACCCCATGGGTTGTGTCCTGTAATGATGCCGACCATCAACCGAATGTCTTTCCTTCTAAGCTTTAGTAGAAAGTTTGACAGTTTTCTGTTCGGGCTTGTCACAAAACACTTTGCAGTTCTGCAGCGTTCTAGACCGGACCATCGCGACTTAGTGGTACTTCGGAATTTACTTTCTTAGAGAAAAAATGTGTTAGCAGGTTGTGCTATTAAAATTAATTTAGCTTTTTGTATGGGACAGGTAGGCCTAAGCCGAAATTGTGACGCGACGATATTTTCCATTTCCTTGAAGCTTTGGCATTTTCACAACGTTAAGTGTGCTTTGATCTTCTTATGGTGAGAGCACAATAAACACAAGATATAAATATGTAGAACTAAATAAATTTCTGATCAATTGATAGATTTGCAATATTGATAGGTAAGCAAATATCCGAATTTTTGTATAGGCAATAAAAAAAAATGTAAATTTTGCTAAATAAAGTTTTAGCTTTTCATAATTCAGAAATAAAGGTTTTTTAATTGATAATTACAAAACGCAAGTAGATGGTTAGTTACTTTGGAAACCACCTTGTGCTCATCTTCAGACCTGATTCCGTCCTTAAAGGCCATAGTAAAGATACATAATAAATTAAAACTATTATTATTATCTTTATCTAATAAAATTTCTTTGCCGAAAAGTAGGGCTCACGATATTGAACATTTGAAAATTATTTCGAGAAATTAAAAAACGGCTAAAGACGGCTAATGAGATTTACTTGTAACTGTAATAAAATATTTAAAATAATCTAATACCGCCTACCGCCTACTCGACGCAAATAACGTATATGGTGTATCTATATATATATATTTTTTTTGCAACAACACGATTCGATTCAAATAATTGGATATGTTATTTAAAATTGATAAAATCGGAACCTTACACATGAAATTATAAATTAGAATTTGAATTGAGACAGTGAGGTCAATTATAAAAAGAATATACAGCAGCAACGTGCAGTCATAGTTACTTAAAAACACATCTATGTATTTGTAAATATATCTGTATAAAATATGTATGCAGGAATCGGACTAAAAAGTGCAAAATCGAAAAGTAAAACCAAAAAACAAAAGCACGATCCAAAAGATTTAAAATCCAACCCACGCATAAACTTTGGAGATGGTCCCGCAATCAGTCTTCAGCACGCGTTGGAAGTCCGGCCGAGCCCGTGGCAGATTCAACCGTAAGTTTGCTTGTTGCTGAAGATAATCATAGCGTCACATTTTCCGAGGACAAGAGAAAGACGTAGGCAGGAAGCAGAGCTGGTTGGTGGTGATCACTTGCAGTTCGTTTGCACGGTGATCGTTCAATAGAGCACAACACAAACAGACATACATTTAACTAGTACGTTTGTCGTACCTACCTCTACCTACTTGTACTCGTCGTTGTACAAGCGAGTATGTAGCGTGACACGCGCGCCGCGCTAAGACTAGCCCTTTGTCAGGCCAAAAAAAGGAGGGCCTCAGCATCAATGATGAGGCAAACCCAGATCGGTGTGGCAACGCAATACTTGGGTATGTGCAATGTTTGTGGCATTTTGTGCGCTTTGTATTGTTATGTTCACTGCGTTTGCTGGTTTGTTGTGTAGGTGTGGGTGCGGCCGGATGGACGGCAAAATCTCATTTCATAATTATTCATTTAAAATAAGACGCAGTATGAAAATAAATCAATCAAGAATGGGCACAAATTCATGCATACTTACATACCTACATACATATATATGTATGTATGTACATTTACAAAGTTATTAAATAAACATGAATAACTACAAATCGATAGCACAACTTAAATGCTAAAGTAATATGTTAATACTGAATTGCCAATGGTATCTTCACTTTGCTTATAAATCGCTTAACATCTAATGGATTATGAAGAGGTTAGTTGTTTTGAAAAACGGATATTTCCGATTCCTAAGCCTTTTTAAGCGGTTTTCTGGTGTGATCTAAGAAAATTGCCAACTATTTTCCATTTGACTGTATAATCAATTATTATTCTTATAATTTGAAAACACTAAAGTAATCTCAGTTCTCGCACAACCCTTTTGACTAATGTCAGTCACGTAAAAGGGGCACTTTTAAAGGCGGTTTTTGGTGCAATGAGAATACAGGGTCCGGCACCAGAAGTGTAACCAACTTCAAACAGCTCGCGTAGGTCACGGGCATGATGCCCGTGCATTAGCTGTGAGTTAGTTGGCTAACTGACAGTCCAGAGTGTTGTTAACAAGCGCGTGGAAGCACTTTGCCGAGAGTAAACGTGAAAAATAAAAATCAGTAATGAATTTCAAACGTAATAGCGTGATTGCATTATATTTGCAACCAGCGATTGTTCGAGAGTAAAAATAAAGTAATTAAAGTTTTTGTTTATCGCACCATTACTCGTTACAATGATACGGGTAGCATCGTGAAACGTCATGGAGGTGGTCATCAAAAAACTGCAACGTCACATGAAATGGTTCAAAAAGTGACGAAGCGACTTGAGCTAAATCCCCGACAAGTGCCAATCAAATGGCGAAAGAACTGAAAATATCTGACCGTAGCAACCGCCACATACTAAAAATCATCTCAAAGTCGAGCCTCACAAGATCCAAAAGACGCATAATCTCACACCAAAGTAGCAACAAGTCAGACCTGAGAGAGCGATGGAGTTGCTTCGCTGGGCTGAAAGCGGTCAATTTCCGAACATTGTGTTTCCTGACGATACAATTTTTCAAATTGAGCAATTCGTCAACTCTCAAAGCGATAGGGTTTATTTGACCGACCGTTCATACCAGAATTTGATTCATTGATTGACCACCAGGAGGCAGCACCCACCACAGGTAATGATTTGGGCCACTGTAACAGCAGATGCACGCTCTTCAATCGTTCTCATCGAGCCTGGCACCAAAGTAAATGCGAAATATTATATTGAAGATATTCTGGACAGACAAACATTTCGGTGGTAGACCATGGACGTTTCAACAGGACGCGGTACCGTCTCTCAAGGCTCGAGTGAACCAAGAATGGCTAAAAAACAACGTTCCGAACTTTATAACGACCACACAATGGCTTTGGAATTCACCAGACGCGAATCACATGGATTATTCTCTTTGGGTTATTTTAGAGAGCAAGGTTCGAAGGTCGAGGCGCGGTCCAAGGTCGAGGCGCTGAAAAAGCCATTGTGCGCGAGTGGGCCAAAATACCTGCAAGTCATATTCGGACAGCTTGCGATTCGTTTCCGGACCGTCTCAAGGTCATAGTCAAGGCAAAAGGTGGTCATATCGAGCAAAAGTAAATTGATTCTTAATTTTACATTATTTTCATACAGTTTTTACTTTGAATTGAATAAAAGTAATTTTCCAAACTAAATTTATTGCCTTTTTAATTGGTTAGACTTCGGGTACCGGACCTTGTACTAACTAATTAGTTTCAATTGATTCAATTCAATTTGTCAGATTTGAACTTCTCAAACATTAAGCCATTGCATATGGTTTTTTATGAGTAGCTTTTTCATGACAGTATTACACTCGGAGGTTTGCCATTGGCTACCGACGGACGACCGCTATTAGAAAAAACGTCTTTTATCGTTTGGTGTTTCATGCCCAGAGTTTCGAGCCCGGGCAATACGAAAGCTAATCGCGCACCAACCCCTGCGGCTAAGGCAGCAATCCCCGCCTCAGAGATTAAGCAAATACAGATATGTAAATATATGTACGTACATAAAAAGAAACTATTTATAGTTATAGCCACGCTTGACATACAAAACATTTTGAAAAAACCCATTCATAAGACAGTCCGAGTTATACTTATTTTAATAAGAGAAAGAAACCAAATGCATGCCAATTACAAGAGAAATAATGCTGATGGCTACAGCCTAGTGAACCACAGATCACGGCAGGTGATCTTTACTTTTTATTGACCTGAAATGAACGATTACCGTATAAATAAATGAAAATTGCCGTATAATTATATGAAAAATTTATGCAAATAAGTAATCAATACTAAAGGGGGCATAACCAACTACTAATTTAAGTTTACACCAACATTACGAAGTAATAATGGGCAGTTTCTATGTTGAGTTTTTACTTACCATAGGTAGTAACTTATACAAATCAATAATGAAGAGAATTAGCGTTTTTCCTTATTGTAATTATACCATCCTTTCAAAAAAGGATATGCTATACGGAATATATTTGCAAAGTAGAGGCTTACAATGTGTTTGATATGTGTATAAGAGAAATTGTAGGGTCACGAATTTCTGGTTGGAGCGAGTATGTGTGGTAGTGAAAATAGAAGCTGCGCACACTTTTATCAAGAATTCCATAGCTCACAACTATATGCATATGTGATTGGAGCTTACTCCATTTGCGACGTGCGTCTTGATGTTGTTCCACAAATGGAGGGACCTACGGTTTAAAGCCGACTCCGAACGGCAGATATTTTTTTTATGAGGAGCTTTTTTATGACAGAAATAAACTCGGAGGTTTGCCATTGCCTGCCGAGGAACGACCGCTATTAGAAAAAAACTTGTTCTTCATTTTGGTATTTCACGGAGATTTGAACCAACGAACTCCGAATCCCAAATGGTAATCACGCACCAAACCATTCAGCTACGTTGACCGCACAACTGCTTTTAATAAAAATTGACGCATAACAGAGAAGTTTATGTTCTGATTTACTTGGGAACAAAGTGAATAATTAAAAAATTCGTATCGAATGCTACTAACCTTTATATACTCGTATAGAGAGCGGTAGAGAACCAAAACTAGAAGTTTAGAATATTTTATTTCGTCGTTTACAGTACTTAGTCGAGTATAAGGTTACCCACATTTTAGAGAAAATACAAATACAAAAAACAAAAGAGAGAAGTACTTTCATAAAAAAATTTATTTCATTACATCTTCTAAATATATTTATTTTGCTATGAGTGGATAAGGCTTGATGCTAAGAACTTCCGGTGAGCAAATCTTATTTTTGGCACAAATGTCGGTTACGCGGTTTCGCGCTCAAAAGTTACCTATGAAAATTCCAGATTGCTAGTTTTGGAAACTGAAAATCAATCCATTATCAAATCTTTCCCTTTCTTTTCAAGTCGAGTATGCAGAATTTTCAAATGCTCTGTTAAGAGATCCCGATATTGTAGAGCTCGAAAATTTAGGCTATTTTCAGGATTTTTTTTTAGAATAAAAAAAATTAAAAACGATATTTAAATTTTTTAGACTTTTTATTTAACTTCTTTTACATACAAATATTTTGTTTTTAATTTAAACAATTTTAAAAATGGCGCTGAAGTTGCCCCTTCCGAATTGGATCTGAACGGTGTTGTCAATTTTGGCTCTTTTATTTATCTGAAGCTCAAAAAGCAAAAAAAATATTAATCAGTATGACTGTAGCTATGTCTCGTAAAATAATAAAAAAAAAAAAAAAAAAAAAATTGGCAAAATGGCGCGGTTTTGAATTTGACACTCTAAAAATCGGTTTTTCAGTTTTTAATTAAAAAAAATACGAAATAATTGAAATAATAATATGATTCAAGTACAGGCGTAACCATTGATTTTGTGAACAACATATTAAAATTTCAGACGATTCGGTTGAATAGTTGTTTTTTTTTTGACAACGTAATGGTGAAAATATCGTTTCGGGATAAATGAGTTTAAAGTTTAAGGTACAGGAGCGCGCGGATTGCTGTCTACCTAGTTAATGGGCTGTAGAAGCTATAATATTGGGAATTTTCGCATGAAAATTTCACAGCATATTCTTAAAATAGTATACTTTCGAAATATCGAAAAAACAAAAAATTTGTTTACATTTCTAGACCACCATAAAACATATATGACGTCGAAGTTTGAGCTGAATCACCAGAGACTTTAACTCTTTAAATATGCTCGTACATGTATCTCAGCAAATGTATGAGAACGTCACTTCTTAGTCAGATGAATTTTTCAAATGTTTATGTTTTTCGATTAGCCATGGTGCGCTCGTCCCAAGGCGAATTGAGTATCTAAGGTGGTGCCATTAAAAACAGTTACTTTACTTTTTGCGAATTTGACAAGGCTGGCGTCAGCTCCCTTAGCAATACAAAACAAACAAAAGTGGGAGAAATTAGATGTTTGTAAAAATTCAGCGAATGACGTGGTAGTATTGTGATTTGTGAGATTTAAACTCATGGGCTCTTACGACACAGCGAATTCGGAAGGCGCAATCTTGTATTCCATCATTCTTGTGCTCGTCCCATATTATTCAGCTACAATAGCGTATAACCTCAAATTATACATACATGATGTTACATACTAGGTTCTCTCTGTTATCCAAATCATGAGCAGTAAACGGATAGCAATATGTCTGTTACTCCGGGCACAGCCAGAGCAATATATTTTTTTTTTCCTTGGGCATGTAGTTATGCCAACAAGATTACGTTGTTGTCCTTCCTTTCGATTGACCTCTAAATTATTTCAACTACTTGAAGGAGAGGATTTAATTTGATCCTGCAGACGTAATCAAATTTTGAAAAACCACCAAGCGATGTGAGCTGCCATTAACTAATGTTTCAGCTAAATCTTCATCCCGGTACCTGCCATCACTACAAAGAATTATAAATATAATTTTTCAAATATCGCTATCAGCGCGCCATCTGGCGCGAAACCATTTGCTTTCACCTAGGTAGCACATGCTTTGAATATAAGCCTAAATGGACCATAAATATCACTTTTATAAATATTTCAACGCTAGCTCCACCTACAGGGTAACATTTCCGAATCCGAAGATCCTATATTCAAATGACCTGCCCATAAAATGTCCTCACCTATCTGAAAAAGGTCTTTATATTCAGTTCATTCGTTCTGGAGATTACCAAGTTTACACAGACAACAGTCTGTTACACTCGCTACATCATCCACAATTATTTTTCTCTATTATTTTTAATTAAATACGCGATGGTCCTCAACTTTTATTTCGATAAAAAACAATTATAATTTTTGGTCAAAATTCAATATTTAATATTTGAACAAAATTTAGCAGACTTGTTTTTCACGCTGTAAATAAATTACCACATTGGAAAAATACTTCAACCACAAAAAGGGAAAACAATTTGGGCAACTTTGTCATCCACTGCGTTAAAAGTGCGCACATAGCTGTAGGCGGAGTTATATTATAACAAATGGTCAACGTTGTTCATATTACTTGTACTTGTGCGTATGTATATATGTACTTTCGGCACACATGCCAACCGGACGATTGCTCCAAAGCTCCTTTCCACCCTATCTGGATGATTCGTTATGATTTGAAGGGTGTTAAAAATCTACTTTCCAACCTCAGCTCAACCATATTTTCATGCTTATACTCGTGTGTTAGTAAGTTTGTGTGTACATGCACACATATCCTCTACACAAGTATGACATACATGAGATTCATTGGAGCAACTTTCTCGCCGGCCTCCAGCCATATTGATCTGCCTCCGAATGCCCGTGTTCGTCCTAGCTTGGTTGTGTACGACTATATGTATCCATTTTTTGTATGTGTAAGCATATCTATGAAAGAATGTATGAATAAGAAAGAACGTGTATGTATAAAGTAAATTGCCAGCTTTCGAGACTGAAGTTCCAATTGTCCTTTGCAATGCAATATGTTACAAACCAATATCCGAAACTGACACAAGCATGCCCGGCTTCGGTCGCCACGAGTATTTGTATAATACATACATTGTTGTTGCCAACTGCCCAGCACACTTTTTGACGATATGTCTGCTGACGTTAACTGCGTGCTCACAACGGAGGTAGAGCAAGATGTCTTGCTTATTCTTAAGCCATATTGTGAGTAGAATCATGCTCTGAAAGATGATAAGATAGAACACGAAGCTCAGCCAGCGAGCAACTACTCGCAAAACGGAAACTTAGAAGCAACAAAGTCAAACGGCATTCGTTCAAAGTATATTGCATATGGAGAAGTTAACAAATACATACAAAACTGTATGGATGAGCTCACGTATATTCAAGCATACAATTGTATAAATTCAAAGTATTCGTAGGACCCAGAGCATACATGAATAACACAAGTTGTGCACGAGTATACATACGTGAGTGGGGATGATGGTGAGGCAGCAAAACGCATACGTGGTCAATATGTTGGTTTGGCCCCAGGCTAAACTGTGGACCCCACAAAAAGATGGAGCAGGACATAAATATAGACATACGGACGAACAAATGCGAAGAAAAAATATAATTTTCAACTTTGCTATACCCAAATACATGCATATTGTGAGTTTGTATGCATGTACATTGGTTCTCGTTGTATGCAGATGTGTGTGCTTCTTCTGCGGAAGGTAAGAAAGGGTAGGATATCCTAAACTTTAAGCAGAGTTTTGAAGAAATAACTTGTACCGTTTAAACTGGGCATATTGCGTTCGCAAATATTCACAATGAGTTGGAATGTTGTATGTAAAAATATACCCTACGAGTACATGTATGAAAGTATGCATGCTTGCACATACTCGCAAATATATTATACGAGTATGTACTTACGTAGTAAGGTCTTAGTTAAATCTTGAGAGTGAAAAATTGTACTGAGCTAATTAACTATAATTTTAATGCAATAAAAGCTTGTGCTGAGTTTATCTAATATTTAAAAGAACAAAAAATTGTAATCAATTTTCATAAGTATTGACTTATCAATGTTTTAGTTTTAAATATCTATGATCTTAGATACTCTAATTATACAGGCATGTTCTGAAAATCGCGCGATTTCAATTCGGATCCGAAATGGCAATTCGTACGATTTTGTTTTGGGTGTTCTGTAATTCGTCCGATTTCATTTAAATTCGAATTTAAGTTTGAAACAGCTGATTTCTCTTTGGCAATTAAACAAACCAAATGACAAAAGAATTCGTTGGCAAAAAATACGAAATAATTTCAAAATAAGAGGATTTAATTAAAAAATTATCATGTTTTTTATGGCAGCTTATGTGTTAAACGAACAGGAGCAAGATTACCAAAGTAGAATAGAAAGGCGGCGTTTAAGAGACCATTCGAATCCTCTCAGTGCACCGGATTCTACGTAAGATTAGAAATGGTTATACTTTGTGGCATTCATTAAGTTTTTCTACTTTAGATTTGTTTCCAACTATCGCCTAAACAAGTACGCGTTTTTAGAAGTGCTGAATGAAGTAAAATCTTTCGTCAAGGAAACGTCCATACCTATTTTATTAAAGCTGGCAGCAAGTCTTAGGTTTTTCGCAGAAGGTTCCTATCAACGTTCCGTCGGAAAGGATACAGATATTGCTATGGGTAGAAGCACAGTCTCATAAATATTATCCGAAATGATCAATGCTTTGGAAAATGTTCTGTGTCCTAAGTGGATTAAGCTGAAAATGTCTGAAGAGGATTCTAGAAAATCAAAACTTCATTTTGTAGAAAAATTCGGTATTCCAGGAGTAATAGGGTGTATTGATGGAACACATGTGGCTCTGATTAAACCTTTTGAGAACGAGCATCTATTTTTTAACCGAAAAGGATTTTTTAGCATAAACGCAATGATTGTAAGAATGAATTTAAATTGTGTTTCTAAAATTTAAAATTTACTGCCATTATTTTACAGATTTGTGATTTTGATATGATAATAAGAGCAGTTGATGCAACTCGGCCTGGTGCAAGCCATGACGCTTTCGTATTTAGTATGAGCAGTGCAAAACACTATTACCTATCGCAGTATGAAGCTGGTGACCGAGGGTCTTGGCTACTGGGAGATTCTGGTTTTGGTATAGAGCCATTTCTACTGACTCCATATAGAAACCCAGGCCCAAGATCGGCAGAACACAGATTTAACCAGCAGCATGCAAAAGCACGTAACATCGTTGAGCGTGTTATAGGAGTATTAAAAAGTCGGTTTCGTTGTTTGAAAACTACCCTGCCATATACGCCGCAAAAGGTAGTGAAGATAATAAATGTTTGTTGCGCACTACATAACATATGTAGGAGTAATCAAATAGATGACATTGAAACAGAAACCGTATTAGAAAACAATCCAATTGATGAGGAAATTGCTGAAAATGAGGAAAACAGTAGTTTATATAGTGTTGGCAGAAATATAAGAGACTCTATTGCTAGAAATTTAATATTATGAAACATAAAATTTATTCATATTAAAAGTAAATGTATACATAACAATTCAATAAGATTCTTTTATATTTATTTTTTAGTCTCTATCTCAAGCATTTTAGTTTTAATATTAACTATTTCCTGTTGCAACTGCTCCATTTTGAGGTAATGTCTTTGCTTTTCGTCGCCCTTCGAAAAATTCTTCGCCAAATCTGGATGAGATTCCATAAACTCGACTAAAATTAGCTCTTGCTTGGAGTTCTTGTGTTTTCCCCTAAAAGTTTTTGAATAAGTTTTAAATATTTTAAATAAACACTTTTATTTACATAAATATATGCAGTTATTTTGAGTAAATACTCACATTTTGATAAATTTATTTCAACAAACAGTTTTAAGAATATCACAAACCGCTAACGTTTAAGTTGCCGAAAATAAAACTGGAAAATTTTAACGATTTCGATTTCCAGAACAGGGTGAAAAAACGATTTGCTGATGTTCGAAAAAAAACGAAAACGGAACGATTTACAGAACATGTCAAACGATTTGAAAACGGAAAATGCGAAAATATTGCCCGAAAACGATTTGCAGAACATGCCTGATAATAACTGAGTCAATGACGAACAAGATCAAGGTAGAGCTAGAGGTTGGAAAAGTTTATGGTACATTAATTCCGGCCGTAAATAAAATGAATTATTAGTGGTTGCATTGCGGCCGACGTAGCCCAATGGGTTGGTGCGTGACTACCATTTGGAATTCACAGAGAGAACGTAGGTTCGAATCTCGGTGAAACCAAAATTAAGAAAAATTGTTTTCAAATAGCGGTCGCCCCTCGGCAGGCAATGGCAAACCTCCGAGTGTATTTCTGCCATGAAAAAGCTCCTCATAAAAATATCTGCCGTTCGAAGTCGGCTTGAAACTGTAGGTCCCTCCACTTGTGGAACAAAATCAAGACGCAGGCTACAAATAGGAGGAGCAGCTCGGCCAAACACCCAAAAAGGGTGTACGCGCTAATTATATATACATAAATGATTCCAGGGTCCGGACCCGAAAACCCCCCCGTGAATCCGCCACTGACATATGTACTTGTATGAATGCACAGAAGTTTATGCGATGGCAGCCCGCCAAATGCAAGCTTTCGGAGTGTTCGAGAGAAAGTTTTTTTGAACATTTATTTATATAGTAACTACTTGCAAACTTTATTGGGATCACAATCGAATATGACATTAGTGGGGCTTCAAATAAAAGTGCAAACGATTAACAGTTTACTAATGGCATCCTTATTATCTTAGTGCTTAGCACACACTATCTCCTGACTATTTATGGGTTTTCCAATTTTACAATAAAAATATCAATTGGCTTTGAGCTCGTAAAATAGAAAGAAGAAAGGTTAAGAATTACCATAAAAGTAAATTTTACCATATTGTAAGTTATTTGTCTGTCGTTTATTGTTATTTATGTATAAATTAATCTATATCCTCTGCCAAAATTTTTTTTTCTAAACTAACGTTGCTCAGTTATCACGTATATGCGATCTTATTGTACCCCGAATTTTTATTTTTGGAAGGTTAAAATGCAAAGAAAATTTATGACGTCAATGACGTCCAAAAACAGCAGAAATCGAACACCAGTAATCGTAGAAACAATACAGGGTATCGTATTGGAAAGTCATCGGGTAACTGAAAGAGATTTATTAGAAGCCCTAGGCATCTCATTGGACAGAGTAAGCAATATTTGGACTGAAGTATTGGGTTGTTATCATAGGCTAACAATGGAACAAAAACACATTCGAATGCGAAGAAATTCAGAATTCAGAAATTTTGTGTATCGATTCGTCACTGCGGATGAGACTTGGGTATTTCACCATGATCCTAAATCAAAACAAGAGAATGTGATGTGAACCCAGTTCTTCGGCTCCGTGTCCGGGAATCGGCCAAGAATGTGTTAGGATTAGTTTGTTGGGATGCGAAAAGAATTTTTTTGTGGATTACTTGCAAACAAATCCATGAAAGAGGCCCAGTTTGCAAAGGAAAAAAATCTTTTTCATCAGGACAAAGCACCGTATCACAAGAGCATTTAGACAATGGCTCCGCGAATTAAAGCTTGAGAGTTGTAGGAGCATCCACCGTATTCACCAGATTTGGCCCCTAGCGACTTCTATCTGTTTCCAGACCTAAAAAAATCATGTGTGGAAAGCGTTTTTCATCAAACAATGAGTTCATAACTGCTGTGGAACCGTATTTTGCAACCATTCCAGATTCTCACTTCAGGGGTGGAATTCATAAATTGGAATCTCGTTTTAACAAGTGTATTGATGTTCAGGGAGACTATACTGAAGAAGAAAGTGTTTTTTAGGCCATGAAATTGTGTTTTTCTTATCGAACTGGAAAACTTATTGAACAACCTAGTACGTACACAACGTCCTTCATTAGTGCCGTACAGTTGTGAAATTTATTGCCTAATTAATTAAAATGGGATTAAATCCAAAGGGCTTCAAATTGGCTCTGCAGTATATCTTTTCAAACAAAGTCTTGACAACTGTACGAGTACCATTATCTCAAAATGTTGCTTTTGATCCTATTATTTTTTCAGAACTCTATTATTTCTTTCATTTAGATTAAGTTTTAGAAATGTATTCAGTAATTAAGTTCCAAGTTTGTAATTATTGTAAGTTGCTTTCCATCCCATTCATCTTCAGAAGTATATTTCTTGTTTCTTTAATATAAATCAATTATATTTCTGTTACTCAACTTTCGGTATTGGAACTTTTATGAAATAGAACATTGTAAGCTAACACACAATTGGTGTTAATAATGCTAATAATAAATATGGAAATATAATACATAATATCTTATCAAAATATCTAAGTATCTCCATTAAAAAGAAAAATATAGACAACACGAACCGTTGGACAATTATTGGACTCAAATTTTGTAATTTTAGTATGTACATATGTGTTTATGTGTCTATATTACCATCATTCAATTTCATTTGTCACTAATTGTATTTCGTCACTTGAACATTTTACCCCAGGGGATGTTTTTCCCTTCTCTTCATACAGAAAGGATTTGCCCAAACGTAGTTATACTTAATCTTAAATTTCTTACGGTTAATTAATACACAATAATAGGCCTGAAGATTTATTTAAAAACTTGTATGTGAAAAGATTAAAATCCCTAAGAATCATAAAATCCTTCAACGATTATTAAATGCTATGCAATTTTTGGGGTTTTTTAAGTTAGAGTTAATTTTAAGTTTATAACATAATTAATTTTTGATCCAAAAGAAATGAGCCAAAAAAAGTTAAAACACCACTTAAAATTAGTAACATATGTGTAGGTACATACAGCTTGCACTTCTAACATACATTTATATTAACACAATTACAGTCATAGGTAAATGTATATACATAGTAAGCATGTATTGGTTTTGTTATTGTTTTTGATAAAAGTATATGTATATGCATAAATACGTTATTGCAGATTTTTTCGATTCATTGTATTTTCATTATATAGTGCATTTGTGAATAGTATATATGCAAATGGTATATCAGCATGAACATGTTTGTGATTGTAGGTACTATAATGTATAAATATGCGGATTTAAGATCACCAGCTTATTCTGTGGTTGTGTGCACTGCAGATTCAGTCTTGGACACCTCCCCTTTTTCGTTTCCATTATAATTTACGGCAATTTTGTTGTTATTGTATTTTATTAACTGTTTTGTTATTTGCTTTGGAGCAGTTAGCCACTCGCTTGCCTATTCGTTCGTTTCAAGACAACAAGTCAACATCGATCGGACAAGCTCGTTTTTTCATTCGCTCACATATTGAGAGCGAGAGAGTTGAACGAATCAGGTTTATTATCGTTGGTGTCCGGCCTTTTCTGTTCTTAAGCCGTGCATATAAGTATCTTTGGGTATATGTTATGTGTGTATGTGCGTATTCTATATGCCAATGCTTGTATGAGAGTATAAATATAGTAGTATATCATTCAATAGATGAATGCTCGTATATATACCTATACTCGCCTACCTATCCGAGTAAAAGTAATATGTTCGTGTTGAAAATGGTTCGATCGGCTGTCACTATAATACAAATATGAGCAAGTTTTATACGTAATCAAAGCATCACCAGTGTCTACTGGCCGCGATCTCTATGTACTTACTTCGGTCTGTATGTATGATCACTTAATCATTATGTTCGGCGTTGCCTGGTATACTTGTATGTACTTAAATATTTGTGTTAGAAAAATATTTTTAAATTTTGGATTTAAACGTGTAACTGCCTCAAATATAATTTGCCATCTGCAGATATGCAACTCAAAATTGTGTTTTAAAATAATTCTCTGTATTTTTTGAAGACAAGAAGCATTGTTGGTATAGAGCAGGGATGTTTATTGTATATGTATGTTTATATGTACTTACTTACATACACATGTGGTCATTAAAATGTGACGGTCGGAAAAATTTAAGGCTATTATTGAAAGTCCTCTTTTATATCAACGGCATCACTGCTTCGTTGTGAATTAAAAAAATTCGGTATATTAAGTTGCACAGATTTCGTTTATTTTCATTAAATGTAATTTGTGTGGCTCTTTGCGAATAGCTCTTGCATTTTAACTAATTATGTGAAAAATAGTCAATGTGATGTATGTAAAAAATTAGACAGTTCATTTAATGACTAAAAATGAATATGAATTTCTTTCAAAGATGGGTCGTGCGGCAACTTGTTGTCAATCTTCGAAACCAAGAAGAGTCCCACAAATTTATCACTGAGTCACTTGGACTGTTAAAAAATTTGGTTTTAAATACCCTTAAATCCAAAAAACAACCATATAGCGACGTGATCGAAAAAAGAAAACCACTTGCACTACTAATAATTTAATTGTGACGTTGCCAAGAGGGATCCCTTTAAGTAAGTAAAGGCCATTGCAGCTGAAATCAGCAATGTACATAGTATCAGCGAGAACTGCACGGCGTCGACTGAACAACATGAACCTACCAGACAGAATAGATTGTAAAGCTCCTTTGTTGAAAGAAAAAATTTTGAGAAAATTTTGACAAAATTTGCTCAAGAGCACAGGGCATGGTGTGCACCAGAGGGTATAAAAAAATGCTGATTTGGAGCAATGAATCAAAAATAAATTTGTTTCTCCAGCTGAAAGCCTCCGATGCTAGCGCTGAACTACTTTTAGTTTGTATAATAATTTTATTGTTATGTAAACCTTTATAAAATAAAATTAAAAAAATAAAAAAAATTTCTTTCGAAATGTTGCTGGGCGAAATGTCACTCGTCCTAAAGGACCAGGTTTTGGTATGGAGTAGAACGTATTCACCTCATAACCAATAAAATGGACATACCCCAAGAAGTGATGCTGCTATTGTCTGAGGAAAATATGCCACTTCGGTGGCTTTTTATGCAAGAAAATGATCAAAGAACTGTGATATTCCACTCTCATATAAACCTGGCCTAAAATTATCAATTACAGTGGAAACTCGATTCTTGCACGTAATAAAAACCGGCTCGTTGCAGGCATATATTGAATGCTCATATTGCATCCTCCGATGCAACTCTTTCACCGACTGTTTCGTCGTCTTCATTACAGTATTCTTCATTTAAAGCTGTGGGTTTCGAACGAGGTTTAACAATCCATCGTTTTTATAGGGTTGGCAGAAGGCATGTTGATAGTGGTCACCATATTTATATTGACGGCTCAAAGATGGACAATCGCACTGGATCAAGTGTTTACTCCGAACAATTATCTTTAAATTGGTCATTTAAACTCCCAGCCTGCTGTAGAGTCTTCCAAGCTGAGATCTACGCTATAGACCAAGCAACAAAAATGATTTAACTGATGGTCTTACCTCCAGCAAACCTCACAACTGGCCTCAATGCGCATCAATTCAAGATGTGTTGAAAAATGCAGGGGGTCGCTCTGAAAGAGTGGATCAGTGTGCAAGGAAAAGCTTGACCTTCAGTGAGTGGTAGAGAACATAAGCATACCTCTAAACGAATTATACGCTGCGATTGACCTGAGCGTAATCGCGGAAACCAATAGAAGGTGGTCTCTGACTACTAACTGTAGGGTCTCCACAGAGGTCTGGCCAAAACTCAATCTTAAGAGGACAAAATGTCTGCACCTTAGCACCTCAGCCAGTAGAATGGATACACCTCACAAAGACTTCAGAAGGAGTTATTGAGACGAATGTCTTTGTGCCTCTGTCAATGTCCTGCACTTCAAAGAAGCCGTACCAAATTTCTTCGAAAACCTGGGAAATTTGCAAAATATCTCGCTGGAGGGACTAGTCACCTTCTTAAAAAGATCTAAGTGGCTTACGCAACTTTGTTAGGGGATGTTATCACAATGGCCTGAGGTATGCAATAATCGAGTTTCTACTGTATACACTAAATCGATTGCAATCAGCATTTTTAATAAAATCACTAAATTATTTTTGTATCGTATCTACTTGTATTCCATACCTATTTTAATAGCCACATGAGTATTTTCTTTTTGTTGCTATTGTCATTTCTTCTTCTTAATTGGCGCGATAACCGCTTACGCGATTTTGGCCGAATTTAACAAAGCGCGCCAGGCAATTCTTTCTCGTGCTAACCGGCGCCAATTGGACACACCAAGTGAAGCCAAGTCCTTCTCCACTTGATCTTTCCAACGCAAAGGAGGCCTTCCTTCGCATCGAATACTTTCAAAGCCGGAATGTTTGTATCCATTCGGACGACATGACCCAGCCAACGTAGCCGCTGGATCTTTATTCGCTGCGCTATGTCTATGTCGTCGTAAAGCTCATACAGCTTATCGTTCCATCGACTACGATGTTCGCCGCTGCCAACGTGCAAAGGTCCAAAAATCTTACGCAGAATCTTTCTCTCAAACACTCCAAGCGTCCCTTCATCGGATGTTGTCATCGTCCACGCTTCTGCGCCACACGTTAAGACGGGCATGATGAGAGCCTTCTAGACTGTTAGTTTTGTTCGTCGAGAGAGGACTTTACTGCTCAGTTGCCTACTTAGTCCAAAGTAGCACTTCTTGGCAAGAGAGATTCTACGTTGGATTTCAAGGTTGACATTGATATCGGTGTTAATCCTGGTTCCTATACAAACGAAGTCTTTTACAACCTCGAAATTATAACAGTCAACAGTGACGTGGGTGCCGATACGCGAGTGTGCCGACTGTTTGTTTGAAGACAGGAGGTACTTCGTTTTGTCCTCGTTCACCACCAGACCTATTCGATTTGCCTCTTTATCCAGTTTGGAGAAGGCAGAACTAACAGCACGGTTGTTAAGGCCAATGATGTCAATATCATCGGCATACGCCAACAATTATACGCTCTTATAAAAAATTGGGCCTGAGTGATTAAGTTCTGCGGCTCGTACGATGCTCTCCAACATCCGGTTAAAGAAGTCACACGTCAGCGAGTCACCCTGTCTCAAACCTCGTTTGGTATCAAACAATCCAAAGCTCTATATAACGACGCTTTCGAATAGTGTATTCACAAGAAAACTTTGCGTTAAATTCAAAATCGTCACACATTGGAACTAAAGATTTCATTTAATCAATCGTTTTCATTTTACTTGTACATTTTCTTTGGTTCCACGTATTAAGGGCCTTGGCTAAACGCCGCGTTCTAATGAAAAATGAGATGCCATGTATCTTCTGGATGAATATGCAATGTGTTTCGGAATGTGCTCACGAAAGTAATATACAAAATATTAAAAAAATTTCTTAATAGTGCGTTTTGCTTAAATTTTCACTGTTCGAGATTTAACTAAAGCTCGCACGTAACTGGTATAACATCTGCAGTCGTTTCTATATTAGTTAAAGGAGATAAAGTTAAATCGTACGTTTTAGTATTAATATCAATTTTTGAGATCATTGAACCTTTTGCGGTTTTCTGTCACACTAATCCAATGCATTTCATTTTAATGTTTCCTTTTTGCAGTTTACTATTACTCTGGTTGCAAGCGGACAGTATTGCGGTTAACCGAAGACGTGCATAAATCATAATCGTGTCTCACTATTTGTAGAGTCTAAGAAATTGTGATATGAGTTAAACATTATTGGGAATAGAGCATATTGCATCAATGAATTGGTTACTCGATATCAACCACACAGTTCTGGTTGTTTTACTTTGATATTGCTGCAAACTGGTCTATTTCTAAAACATTTAACATTTCAATTATATATGAATTTGGATTTTTTTTAAAGATTGAATATTGGCATATTGGGCAGTTTTAATGAAAGTATTTAATAGATTTTTGAAGTTTAGTTTTTAGTAGTCAAAAGGGTTATTCTTAGGGTATTTATAGTTTGTGAGTGTGTATTGAAAAGAATTATACACAAATGTTCGCTTTCCCATTGGGAGTTAGACTTTTTTTTAAAGGGCTTTGATTGAAAAACCCTGATTCCGTATTAAAGAAAATATACTCGTATCTTATCTCAATACGTACCTATAAATTTTGTAGTTTATGTGAAAACAAGCAAATTAAAAAAGTAAAATTTAATAACTAATTCGAACTTTGCTTTTGTTTAGTTTTGCTTAAGTTTTTTCACTACTTAGTTAATAAAATGACAATACGAATCATCTGAGCTTGCTGCCATATAGTTACTACGGACATATAGTTACTTACATACACCACATCTTTAAAAACGGGACAAAACAACCTCTTTCTATCTTCTCTATAGAGCTTAAACCTAAAGAAAATAACAAAGATATATACAACTTGACGAGTTTACTACACTGCAAAATAAAATTTGAACCTCCGCATCAAAAAAGGGCTTTGCCTCAGTGCATCAATGGCCAGAAATATGGGCATACAAAAAATTATTGCACAAGAAGTCCAGTCTGCGTTAAATATTCAGGCCCGCACAAAACTGCGAACTGTACCATTAACATAAATGACGATAACATCAAATGTGCCCTATGTAAAGAGAAGCACACCGCAAACTACAAGGGCTGCATGGTTTACAAATCCCTAAGAGTGCAACGTTTCCCAGCTCTGCGGAAAAAGGAAATGCCTGCTACACAGACAAGTTCAAACCAGCAAGACGACACAAGCGAACCCACCAGAAAAACTCCAGGGATTTATGCACAAGTAGTAACACAGTCAACAAATAACAAAGTAACAAATGAAACAAATACTACGCTTAAAACGATGATATACAGGAATTGAAAACAATGATAAGCCAGCTAATCAACCAAATGTCGAACATAATGAACATCATAACACTTCTCGTCACCAAAATGGATGACCAAAGAAAATAACTTGACAATAGCCTTATGGAATGCAAACGAACTAAGCCAACATATACTGGAAACTAAAAACTTCATCAGAGAAAACAGCATTGACATACGAGTACTAATGGTATCGGAAACACATTTTAGTGATAAATCCTTTTTGCACCAATCATCCTGACAATAAAGCACATGGAGGCACAGCTATTATATTAAGGCAAAATATTATATGTAATGAAATGGAGCAATACAAAATGGATCACCTACAAGCAACGACATTTCAAATTAATGACACTCATGGCCTATTGACTATATTAGCTGCATTAATAATAAAATAAACCATTATGACGACTACCTAAAGACACTTGGAAACAAATTTATAGCCGGGGGTAATTTCAACGCAAAGAACATGATATGGGGCTCAAGACTGACCAATTCCAAAGGGAAAGCTCTACTTGACGACATCAGAGAATTGAACTGCGACTTTATAAGTACAGGGAAACCTACTTACTTGTGTTAGTAAAGTACCACACTTGCTGGACCCTCTCATAACAAAACCAAGAAACTTAAAAATGCTGACAATTAAATCATGCCTTGAACTTTCGTTTGACCATTCACCAATAATCCTGACAATTCAAAAACGCCTACAACTAACATTTAGTCGGACACCCTATAACCATCTAACAGACTGGGAGGATTTAATGGACATAATGGAACGAAGTCTGGGCAGGAAAATCCCATTTAAAAATACCAGCGATATTGAAACTGCAATAGCTTTTTTTAATGACTCGACTATTATGTCACTAAGCCGATCTACACCAACTTTACCTCCACAAACTACACAATATAACACCTGACGCTATAAAAAAGAAACTAAAACGCCGTAGCCGAATGGGTTGGTGCGTGATTACCATTCAGAATTCACAGAGGGGTCGTTGGTTCGAATCTCGGTGAAAGCAAAATTAATAAAAACATTTTTTTAATAGCGGTCGCCCCTCGGCAGGCAATGGCAAATCTCCGAGTGTATTGCTGCTATGAAAAAGCTCCTCATAAAAATATCTGCCGTTCGGAGTCGGCTTGAAACTGTAGGTCCCTCCATTTGTGGAACAACATCAAGACGCACACCACAAATAGGAGGAGGAGCTCGGCCAAACACCTAACAGAAGTGTACGCGCCAATTATTTATTTATTTTTTTTTTAAACAAAAGAGAGAACTGAGAAAAAAATGGCAGACTACTAGATTTCCAGATGACAAAAATCAACTTAACAAATTAACTAAAGAAGTTAAAGAACTATTGAAACGTGAAAAAGACAAAAAACTAAGCAATTACCTTAAAACTATTGACGCAACAAAATCTACAAACTATTCATTGTGGAAGGCGACAAAAAAGATGGTCGGAGCTACATACAATACACCTCCCACCAATAAGAACTACAAATGGACTATGGGCCCGAACATCATCGTAAAAAGCGACTTATTTAGCCCAACATTTTAAAAATACCTATATTTCTAAATGAAAATAACACCAAATTCGATTTGACTCATACAACGAGCAATAAAGACGAGCAAATCATCAAAAAAACCTCACTGACAGAGATAAAGCAATTAATTTCGACACTAAAAAACAACAAATCCCGTGGATATGACCTCATCTCGGGAAAAATTTTAAAACAAATGCCCGACAGAACAATAATTTATCTCAGGAATGTTTTTAATGCTGCTATCAAGTTCAAATACTTCCCAAATACGTGGAAAATTGCCGAAATCATTGCGATCCCAAAGCCCAATAAAGACGCGACGTTTGCATCGTCATACCGACCAATAAGTCTACTCCCGACAATGTCAAAAATATTTGAGAAGCTACTCTTTGATCGCATAGAGCCCATTATAACAAAAGTAAATTTAATTCCCCAGCATCAGTTCGGATTTAGGCGAAAACATTCGCAATCCAACAAGCGCACAGAGTCGCTCATAAAATTAATAAAGACTTCAACAATAAACAAGTGTGCGTGGCTGTATATCTCGACGTAGCTAAAGCCTTTGCCAAAGTATGGCATCGTGGATTACTTCAAAAACTCCAATCTTGGTTGCTATATGACTACTTTCTAATGCTTCAAGATCGAAAATTTTATATTAAATATAACGACAAATGTTCCTACATTGAGCCTATGAACGCAGGAATTCCCCAAGGCAGTGTATTAGGACCCACTCTGTATCTTATCTACACCGCAGATTTACCGGAACCGTCTTCAGGAAATAGCATGATTGCGACGTTTGCAGATGACACTGTACTAATGGCATCTCATAGAGACCCGAAAATAGCACAAACAAATTTACAAAACGACCTCAACAAAACACTGGACTGGTTCAAAAAATGGAACATAGAAATTAATGGCGACAAAACAATTCAAGTCAATTACACGAACAGAAAGGTAACCATTGACTCATTAAAGATAGGAAACTCTGACGCGATTACTGATACGAAAGCTAAATACTTAGGCATTACAATTGACTCTAAACTAAACTGGAAAAACCATATAATAAAAAAAAGAAACGAAATTAAAAATCGTTTTCGACAACTGTCCTGGCTGCTAGGACCTCAGTCAAAGCTCTCGCTGCAAAACAAAACCTTAATTTACAAAACGACAATTGCACCAATTTGGAAGTATGGTATAGAAGTTTGGGGCACAGCTTCTAAATCCAATTTGACAATACTGCAACGTGCCCAGTCGAAGATACTTAGGACAATAACAAATGCACCATGGTATACCTATACCAAACGCTGACATTCACCGCGACTTAAACATCGAAACAGTTGACGAAGCAATACAAATTGCGAGCAGAAGGCACATAAGCAGACTTCTGACACACACAAATCCGACGATGAGGAAGCTTCCTGCTGAAGAAAAATTCAATAAGAAGAGACTAAAACGAAAAACCCCAACTGACCTCTTGTAATATAATAATAAGAAATATGTTTATGTAGTAACCTAAATTATTATAGTAAATATTTTACAAATTAATTATATATTTCTAAATGATCCTGAAGTGCAATGGCCTTATAGTATCACTTAACTATCCAAATATCTTTTAAACAAATTACTTATTGTTAATATAGACAGGTGTAATATTTTTTGGAAGCAATGAAAAAAAAATGAAAAAAAAAATCAATGTATTGGCTGTTTTTTTAGCTGCATGAGAACTACCGATATCGTTAACTAGGTTTGACAGCTGAGAATGGCAAACTGTGGTGACATTTCTATTCAGTAAGGTTTGGCAAGCCATCAAGAATCGTTTAATGCTAGAATAACGCTTCCAAATTGTGGGAATTCACTTTCAAAAAAATAATAATAATAAATCTGTTCGCGAAGTTTATAAATGTCTTTCTAAATGAGAAAAGAGCTGCCGTTACGGAGAATGGCGAGCGCTATGGAGCCATATTAATTGAATTTTTGTTTCCAAAGCCAATATTCAAACCACCACTGACGACATGCGGCCTGATTTATTGGAAAAATTAGTAAAAAATTGGGCTGATCCGCGACGGACATATCCCGGATATCACATTCGAAAAATAATTCCTATAAAAATATCTATCATATATATCATATAATAAAGAATGCATTGCATCATTTAAAGTTTTCAAGCTCTTAAAAAAACAACAGCATGTATGTATAGTTTGTCAAAGTACATTTTCATATTTGCGATACCAAAATAACAAACTTTTCATTTGCAAATTAATAAAAAATATAGTTGTTTTGTAGTTTAAAGAAAAATCGACGATCGAACGAATCAAAGTTTTTAAATACTTATTATGCAAATGAGCAATACTGCGAAACAGATTTCAATGAAACAGATTTCTTCCTTAGTCCGGGTTCTCTAGGATGCTAAACAATAATATTAAATTTCATAGAATTCCAAAGTCTAATGACTGATTACATAAATATTAAAGAAAAAATGCAGTATCAAAAAGAATTTTCAATACAAATATACAAATTCAAAAATACTAATTACTTTTAATCGTAAATTATAACAGCTTTGAAAGTGTATCTAACCCATTACAGGCCAAAGCAAAGTTATAATCTAAAATTTTCAGATATGTATGTATATGCTTCTATCTTTTGAAAATATTTATTCGTGTGATATAATGTGCAAGAAGTGCGTTTACTTGCCTTACGATACGTTGACATTTAGCGACTTGAGTATTTTTGTTTTATCATTCACAACTTTCTTAGTTAGCTTCATTTTGAAACGAACAGGTTGTAATACTTCTTTATATAATTTGTTCTTTGTCAAGGTTTGAAGTGATTAATCTACTTTTTAGAAGCTATTAGACCTATCGAAAAGTGTAGTATATATATGCCTTTTACCTTTCATTTGCTACTTTAGTATTAATATACGTGATTTAATGGAAGCACCTTGCTTTTCATTTGGGCTTAATATTAATAGCGACTGATTCTATGTATGTATGTTGATATCGATCGGTTGGTAAATGACAAAGTTATTCAGCGTTTACATACCGACATAAAAGATGGTGCACCCTGTACGTTAACAACTAAGATTGCTCATACAAGTGTCCGACTACTCGTCCCACAAAATTTCTAATTTATTCCATTCGATTTCAAATCAGCCGCTAACGGCAGTAGACTACAAATATTCAGAAATGCGTAATTAGATCACTGTGCACAGCTTAAAATCTGATTTCCCTTCGAAACGGATGTAGGTAAGTGTCGAGTGGTTCTACCATACATAACATACTCATTTGAGCAATCATAGAGTATGGGACAAAATTAGGCATATCGGAAATAGGCAAAATTAGAAAATTTGTAATTTAGTAAACTTTTTTGAATAAATTACTTTTGTTTCATTATTTTTTATTTATTTGGTGTAAGTACAGTTATAAATACTTATATTACAAGAAGACAGTAGTTACTAAGGCTATCTGGACCAAGGTACAAAAAGCGTCTCGCTTAGTATTGCCATGGCTGAAGAACATTTACGAGTAATGTTTGAAATTAAACTATGTTCCGGCAAATTGGAGAATTGCGAGGGTCGTCTTTATACCCAAAGCAAGTAAAAACTATTTGTACTCGAAAGATTATAGGCCGAGTAGTCTTACGTCATTTATTCTCAAAATCTTTGAAAACCTTTTGGCAAACCATATAGTAAAAATCACAGCACGCGTACATTAAGGGCAGACCCACGAGGACTGCACTACGTACTCTGGTCTTTAATGTTGAAAAAGCTTTGAAATATAAGGAATATACTTCACGGGTATTACTTGGGCATTCAATAATGTTTCAACTAACGCTATCTTAGAGAGCCTTAATGGATCCTGTCATACATCACTGGATTGCAAGTCTCCTGATCTCCAGAAGGATTATGCCAGAACGGAATGAAACTATATCAACGAGAAGAGCGCGTAGAGGTTGTTAGTTGTGTATCAAACACTAACTCGAATTGAAGATAGAGCTCCACGACTGGTTGCATATGCAGGTGACATTGCTATAGTTATTACGGGAAGGTGCCTATCTACGCTAAGCGCTCTAATGTGCGACGCTCTTAAAACAATACACAACTGAGCTAGCAATGCTGGTCTGAGTGTCAATTCTTAAAAAACGAAGTTACAAAGAAGTACAAAGTTCCACCATTGACGTTACCTTCTTCTGCTTGACACGGACTCCAATGTTGAGTAGAGGGTGAAGAAGGCAACGAAACTACTTTATACGCAAGTAAAAGGATGCTTGGAAGCACATGGGGTCTCTCAGCCGCTCTAATGCACAGGTGTTACACTGCAATTATTAGACCTAAATTACCTTATGGTATATTGATGTGGTGTAAGGTGGAATATATCTAAAGCTATTGCTAAAAGTTCAGCGACTATGCAATCAGATCCAACGGTAGCTCCTGAGGCTATCCTCAACCTACCACCGATTGACCGCTATGAGGAAAATCGGGCTGCAAACTCAGCTGCGAGGCTACAAACCAACGATCATCTTACCTCTAGAACCTTCGAGTTTTGGAAAACCGCTAAAGACCGTCAAAGAAGTATCACCATCAATGTATTTACCGACGCATTTTAAATCGAAGAATGAGATGGACGCTGGCATATATTGTGCGGGGTCAAGCATCAAAAAGACATTTAATCTCCCTAACTATTTCACTGTATTTCAAGCTGAGGCCTTCACTGTAAAGAACGCAGCAACAATTAACTACGGCTATAAAAGCGATGAAGTTATATGGACTATCATCCAGAAATGTCCATGAATGCAAGGAAGCAATTACCAAGCTAGCTCGTAATCGCTTTGTGTCTATTGGGTTCCGAGGCATAAAGGCATAGAGGAAAATTAGATAGTCGACGAAACAGCAATAGAAGGTGCAAGGCCTACAGGCAATCAAATAAGTTAGGTACTTAAACTCCTGCGCACAATTCAAAAAGAACTAGAGGAGCACGTGTTGAGAAAGACGAAAGGAAAGAATTGCTAGGATCATGTGTAAACGCGCATACGATGATAGGTATACTGAAATAGTTATATCGTTTGATAGCAGTAAGTGTAGAACTTTAGTTGGTGTACTACGAGGACACTGCCTAGTTGCAGCGCAGGCTTTCAAGCTAAATCTAACTCTTAACGAAGCGAACAGTACGTGTAAATTGAGCGATGCATATTTTTGCTAAAAGTAGGACTAATCTGATATCGCTATGGACCAAAGTGGTCACAGTGTGACTTCAGTCATTTAGTATAAGCCAACCCTAAATCCATCGGCCGATTTGATTTTTTTATTGATACATACCTATATTTGTTGTCGACAAAATAAAATATTAAATCAAAGCCTTACAAATAGAAAAGTTTAAGTTGAAAAACATAAAGGTACACAACACTAAATGGACTTAATTAAAAAGAGACTTGCAATGAATGAAAAAACGAATGTTAAAAACATTATATCGGCAAATCAGCTATTACTAGACTTATTTCAAAGTTATTAAAGACAGGTCACGGCTATCTATCGTACATATTCGTATAAGACCACGCAAAGCTATGGGGTATATACACGCCTTGAAAAAGATGATAACTAGAAATATTCAATATTCAAATACACAATATTCAAACAATATTTTCTGTTGATGTATAAATGCTCTTAAATTTAAAATGGCGAGGAAATAATAAAAAATAGCCAGCCAATTCAGTCGACGACCAGCTTGATATCTTCAAAGACAGCTTCTTTCAAAATGTGAGTGGCTTGAGATTGACTTTAAAGCTATGCTGTAATAGACTTTTTTTCTTAGAATATTATGAATATGTATGCTCTATTGTACATACAAATATAAATGCTGGGTGCTCCTCCTCAAATTTATGGCTGTTTTTTACTAACAGGCGTTATCCCTTATGCAGAATATAATGAATAATTTCATCCGTAACTAGTAACGTGAATCAAATTTACACAAAGGGGGATTGAGCCTGACGGACCCCCTCTCCCATTAAAATTATTTAAACAACATATTTTTTGCATGCTTACTAATAATTCATTTTATTTCCAAAAAAACCATAGAAATACATATTTTTCCAGAAAAAACAATTTTTTTAAACATACCGATCTTAAAACAGATCAAAATTGTTAAATTAACCCTGTAGAGATGTAAAACTATCAAATTTTTTTTATTTTTTTATTTTTTATTAGAATTTTCTTTGCAACTAGTATAACATTACATATAGTATATACTAACGAGCAATTTTTGTGGAGTTTTGTTACAACAAATAATTTAAGTTAATCCTAAGCAAAATACAATTCATACTTTTAACTGATTTTTATTTATTAATTAGTTTAAAACTAGAGGTTTTTTACATTTGAGCCTTCGTTTCCATTTTGTATTATCGTTAAGAATCGAGGCTTCATTGTTCACTATCAAATTATTTCCAAATGGGAGATATTACCACTGGCTCGATCCTTCACTATTGGTAAAGTCATTTTATTTATAAAATGTATTTATGAACCGCTGAGTTACTTGAGGATTTGTTTGTTAATAATAACCAATGGTCGTCCAGTGATTGGAATTCATATAGCTTTATCTTTATCTTTGTCTCCTTATCTTTATCTCTATCCCTCGCTCTAGCTCTATATTTGTCTCTGCTTCTTTTCTTTGTCTTTACCTTCACCTTTAACTCCGTCTTAATTTTTTTTATTCTCCTTATCTACACTAATATCTTTATTTTTATTTTTATATTTGCCTAAATTTAGTACCAATTTTAAAGCATACATTTAGGAGGCATATCTACAAATTTTGACATTTAAGTTAGTGCAATTTGCATTAATGGATTACCTTGCTTTATATTAAACTAATTTGAAATTCGATCAATTATTTTCCTTGCAGCTTAAAAATGATTCTTGAATCAAGTAAAGTTCTCTATGCCCTAGAATATAGTTTAGCCGTGAACCGCTGTAAAGAAAACTTGTTTACCTATTTGCACATTCACACATACCTACCATATGTATGACAGGTGCACCAATTTGCTACATTCACATCATACACATATCATTAGATTGCTCTCTGGCGTATTCACGGTATCGCTCCGAAGGCATTTTGCAAAATTGCAAACTCAAGAAGGGTTGCAGTTTCCCACGGTTAGACTATTAAAAATTTTCATTGATTGTTTGGCAGCTGGATCAAGCATGACAAGGAAAACTATGTGTAACGGAATTATTGCTTACATATCTTTGTTGTCACTTAAAAGTATTATTTATGCATTCATGCAGGTCAGCCGATATACATACATATGTACATATATGCATGCCTTTTTTTGCCATTTAAATTTCATTTCAGATACAATTTTTGGTAAGTAACCACAGTGAGGTCACTAAAGCCATGGAATTTTCGCCAGTTTAAGAGAAGGAAATTTTACTTAAATGCATTAAAAATACGCAAAACTAATGCGGCACAGATAAAAATTTTTATAGAATAAGCATAAAATAAAAAAATTCAGAAATTTTCTTTATGTATTTCAAATCTCAGTCTACATCGGCGAGCCCGTTAAATATTATCAGCAAGATTATCTAACACTAAGCTCAGTAAGTATGAATTGGTTGAGGGTGGAAGTGAGGAGTTTCATGCAAGTCCCGTAAGACAAATTTTTCATCTGGTCTAGGATACTGGCATGTGGATGTGGCAATGATAATATCCTCTCGATAAACGACGCTCAAGGCGTGTCGATAGTCTGTAAGTAAATCGTATGTTGTCACTGTCTGACTGCAAACAGTATTTATTACTTTATTGAAATTACCAAAATTAGCGGGAGAAACTTACATGTTCCATATAATTTTTTTATTCAGAGACAAGATAGTGACAGAAAGTAAAACTTTAAGCGGGAAAAAGTTATCAGTGTCGAAATAGCGTTTAAAAAGGTATACGTATACTAATATTTCGACACACTGTATATTCCTCTTCTTTTTAATGCAATTTATGAACACTGCGTTAGAACACTAAAGACGTTTGTGACGACAAGCAAGTGAATGAGTGGTCCTACTTTCGTATGCTCTTTTATGAATGAATACTACTCGACGGTGCTTAACTAAAGAACAGGTTTCCCATTCATACGTAGATAAAACTTATCTACAGGTCTAAGTTATTTCGCGGGAAATTGCTTTGCACCTATGCAATCAGTTAACATGCTCAAACATAACCTACCTATATATAAACATGCATAAATACGTATACAAGCATATGTAAGTATGTCTGCTTATATGAACTTATATATGTATGTAGATATGTATGTGTGCATACATTCAATTATTGACTGTGTGATTCGTTTAGACATTTGCGCCCAAACACTATTCCTTATTAAATAACCTTTGCTTCCGACATTCCACTACACAAATATATTTACGTACATGTGAGATGTTGAAAGCTACTGTGTGTTGCGCACATGCGCATGCATGCATGAAATTCAGTATTACAAGTATGTAAGTAATATGTATGTACTTATGTAAGTATGTATGTACTATAGTTACATTCACAGTAGGCTTGAACTTTACAGTTTCTCCTCTTTTAAAAACGTTGCGGTTTCAGTTGCATTTTGCTTAGTTTCTTTTTTTTTCTATTTCCATTAGCCAGCCTCGCCAAGTATCTTGAACTGTTGTCTGGCGCTACGAGTTTTGGGCCGTTTCTTTTTCAGACACGACAATCGGCTTGGTCAGAACCAACCACAACACCTACTAGCCCTTGGTGCTGTAGTACTGTGTCGGCGAACCTGCTTACCTGTTTGCGGCGCATCTATCTGCACTTTAATGCAATCGCGATTTTATAATATGAGAAAGTTCTCACTATTGTTTGCTGTTAGCAAGAAGCTGCCCGCGGCGTCATCGCCGCGTCTTGTGCTCCAAATGCGCTAAGCCGATGAGCCAATAGCCAGCACTATTGTAGCGAGAAACTCTTGAAGCCAATTGTGCGGACATCAGTGGTCGTGATGCCCTGATCCCGTCGTTTGTCGTACAATTCAATGTACAGATTTGCACTTGAAGCAGCATCGGACTTGTACTCGTACCTATTCCCTGCTCCATTTCAGTCGTTTCTGCTCCACTTTGCAGAGCTTGTAGTCTTGGTAATTTTTCGTGTTGCAGAACATGCGAATGAGACTTTCTACGTAAAATAGTTCTGCACTGATGGTGTGAAACTAGCGCTATTATTATACTTATTGTTACGGGTGTGAATTCGCTATACACCTGGCGATTTATATTCAGTTAATGAAATGAGTATTGCCGTTAACTTAAATAGTTCCGCTAGCCAGCAGTGGGAATTTTTCGAAATTCATTTGATCACATATTTGTTTCAAGGGTTTAGCAAAGGTGGAGGTCAGAATTTCTAGAACTACAATACATATATGTACATATACTACACATAAGTACATACATACATAGAACGAAACAACAGCAAAAGTGGAGTAGTGTACAAACAGTACAGGTGGCATCTGTACTGTTTGTAGGAAAGTTTAAATATCCAGTGAGATATAATTTTAATAGTTTCTAAATTAATTATTATATGATAAATAATAAAAGCTAAGTACAATTAATCTAATTTTTATAGAACAACCGCACACCGATTTAAGGCCGAAACGAAGCCGAATCGAACATTTTCAATGACCCAGTAATAAACCAGGAATGACATTTGAAAAATCCAGTATGTTTGTTAAAAAAAACCATTGCATGAGTTTTAGTCCGAATAATTTCAGCCTATAACATATATTTGTATTTATGTTTGTAAAAATAGCAAAAA
>JAYXIM010039606.1:0-180251 GCA_037575425.1 Anastrepha fraterculus | reverse complement strand
TCTTAGATACACTTGAGGCTACTTGTAGGAAATATATTTTTGGTGCCTACTTTTTGGCGTTATATTTCCTTGCTGCTTACTGTTTGGGGCGTTTTTTGGTCACAATTTTCTTGGCTTTTTTGTGCCTACTTTTTGGCGCTCATTTCCGTTTTCTGTGCGTACTATAAAGTGCTATCCATTCCGGCGTCGGATTTATTGGTATTGCCTTACGGTAATTTTTGCCGTTGCTGCGGTCCTGGAATCGCTGCATTTGTACGGGTGATAGACGCTCGGAGTAGTGCGCGTTGTTGCCGCGGTTTGTGTCCGACGTTTACCTACACGGGTCGACCCTTCTCCGTTTTTTGTAAATTTTGTTTATTTGTATTCTCTGCAAATGTTGTGAATTTATTTAGATATATATTCTTTCTCTCTCTCTCTCTCTCTCATTCTCTCTCGGGTCTCTCCCTCTTTCTTTATCTGCCTTGAAAGTTTCACTTCTGCTATGTGTCCTACGCTATACGCACTGTTTTTCCTTTCAAATTAAAAATATTTTGAAATTACGTGCCTTAATATGTAGACTTTTTTCACGACCAAAATTTCTCATGACAGGAGTCGACAAACACTAATTACTAAAAGTAGAATTACTGAGATATTTTAGTGGCATTTCTTTTCAAAGAAAGTGAAATTTAATATAAAAACTTGTATTTAAACTTATTTAACTATTTTTTTAATAAATGTGCATGGGTGGGAATGACATTTCTTTATAAATTTTTTTTTTAATTTTTTTTAATACATTTTTTATTCAATTTCTTTAAGCTTTTCAGTGATAATATGTAATAACCAGTACTTCAATTCAAGTACAAATATATAGACATATGTATGTATGTATAAAATTAAGTTGAATGCTTTGAATCAATGAGTCACGAATTCCTGCGACGCTTTTTTCTCACCACCTTAAGGTAAAAAGCTGGTAAAGCCAGTTTTACTACACAAATGCAGCCAATACAACTGACTCATCGAAAAAAATTTACAAATCCATAGCAAAAAGAAATCCAAAGAAAAATTAGTAAATATTTATGATTTGACTAGTCTAAACCAAAACTAGGTAGATCGAGCTTGAATGCACAGAATGAAAGCGTTAAATGTTTACGTTTTAAGTTTTTGTCGCATAAACCTGATCTTTTACCTGATAACTAAATATAACAACAAAAAGGGAAATTCAAGTAAAGCAAATCTAATCAAGTTTTATGCGCGTCCGCAGCCTCTACTTCCTTCTGCCAAATCATTATAGGAAATTAGGTATGCACCTCGACCATTTTTTGTATTCGGGCAAAAAATTATTTAATATCTAAAGAAATTTTCCCAATTTTGTGAAATTTTCGATTATTGAATTCAATTATTATGGGCGCGCCAATTTGTAGGCAAAATCAACACCAATCAAAACTAGTTACGTATGTACATATGTATGTATGTAGGTGTATGTAACATAGTTTTTATTGTTCATTGGTCTGCCTAATTTGTAGGCTTTATTCCATGACATATTGCCGCTTACCAGCTGGTTAATAGCCCAGTTACCGGTATTGGCATTCGATACTACAACTGAGTATCGCATTTCTCACGTCAATTTCCAATTCTCATTTTGTTTTTGCCTCTGTATTTCCAGCCAAATTAGCTGCTGAACAAACTAAAGCATTTCCTCCTCTGTACATACGAGTGCTATTTGTTTGGGGGCAGCGCGCAAAAATAATCGCTAATTACCTACCAGCTGAGCTATGTTTACACTGATCGCTAAACGCTTCGATAATTGTGGTGATTTGATTTGTAATTGACTGAAGTGAATCGGATTTGTTTACCCACCAGGTATCGATATTTGTAGGAATAAACAGTTAAACAAGCGGCGAGCTCAATGCTTAAATGAAATTAAAATAATAATGAGGGGCGAAATCATTAAATGTATATGTAAACATTAGGGTGACCGGGCGTGTGAAAAAATCTCTTTAATTACATTCACGCGCTGTTCAAATCGTGACAGAAATGCGGGTGTTCAGGACTGGTTGTGGAAGCTAAGTCTAAGGGGTTTTGCAAAGGCTATTTTCTTTGGCCATTTAAAATGCACAGCAAACTCTGGCGTTGAAAGTTCAATCACAATTATGTAGTTAAATATCCAGGATCTCAATTGGAAAATAATACAAAGCATTTCCGTGACATCTGATTTCATCATAGACTACATAAAATTGGGTTTAATCCACGATATATATTCTATAAAGGCTGATCAATTTAGAGCTATCGCATTTTACATTGTAAATCCATTGATTCACGGGCTGTGTTGCAAGTAGCGCCATCTTGTTGCAACCAAATGTCGTTTATCATGGCGCGATAGCGTTCGCCATGCACTTTTAGATATGTGCTTACCTCGCCTTTGAAGAAATATGGGCTAATGATTCCTCCAGCCGCACCAAACGATTGTTTTCAATGGACGTAATGGCTGTTCTTGAATGGCTTCGGATTGCTCTTTAGCCCAAATATCGCAACATTGACGTGGAAATTAAGCCTGCAATGGGCCTCATCACCATTGTCAACACCATAAGTTCGCCTGAGCGCGCGATGAACACTTTTCACAGAACGTCGATTTTCTTAACACAATTTTACGATTTATAAATGTTGTTGAGGCGCAAGTCTTTCCATGATTAAATGTCAATGAATACTGAAAAAAATTATGTATTTAGTTTGACAGCAGTCACGCGTGATTTGTGAAAAAAGAACCTTTTTGGAAAAAGTACCTCCAATCTGATCACCCTTTATAATTAATTGACGCTTATACCTTTTTTGAGTGTTTGGCCAAGCTCCTCCTCCTATTTGTGGCGTGCTTCTTGATGTTGCCCCACAAATGGAGAGAATCAATAAATCGTGCAGTTGCACCAATGTAACAAAACGCACTCTCTGATGGGCTCAATCTTGTTTCTATCATTCTTGAATTTAGTCAGGACGGCGACAGTTATCGTAATAATAACCTCTTCTCCAATTTAAGGAGTGCGTCTTGATGTTGTTCCACATTTGGAGAGACCTACAGTTCCATATCACTTTCGAATGGCCGCTTATTTTTTTATGAGAGGATTTTTTATGGCAGAAATACACTCGGAGCTGCACCATTGCCTACCGACGGTACCCGCTATTAGAAAAATCGTTTCTATCTATCGTTTCTGACTACCGAATGGTAGTCACACATCAACCCATTCGGCTACAGCGGCCAATTATCCGATTTGGTGCCCTGTTTTGTTCGATACATTTTTGCAATTTTGAACTTAGTGCCAAGTGGCAAAAAACTGGGAAACTCGAATGCATAGTCAAACGTCATAAACAGAAGCAGCTGGTAATCTTGGTGCCAGGTGTTGTCTGAATGACTCAACCCAGACCCAATTAGCACAAAAGACGCCATTTTGATACACTACTTGTAGAATCACTGTATTTTATTAGCCGAACCATCTTGATTTGTCTATGAATCTGCCTATTTCCTATATTTTCTTCTCTGCAATTTCTTTCATGTTCACCGTCGAGAATTCCCCCAGAACTTTATGTCGTAGAGCATCCAGACTTGGACACTCACACAGATGTGAGAGACCGTGGCCTTAGATTCTTCTTAAATGAGAAGTTCTTGTGGATGATGTCAACACCACGCCACAACAAAGGCCCGCTAAAAATGTCACGTCTATGCACAGTGTCCTGAAAATACTCTAAATAATTTTTCAAGTAAAATCTAATATATTTAACTGCAGTCAGTCTTCAGTGCTCGATTTTCTGGTGTAGGAGAAAATAAAATGGCCATTGCGAAACGTCTTAGAATACTTATCGGGCTTTAAAACCTGGTATTTTTGATCGACAATACTGCATTTTAGACTAACTCCAATGTAATATTTTTTCCCGAGGCTAAAGGCCCCTTAATCAGAGCAATGTCATCTAAATTTCATAAATAAATAATTAAATAAAATACTCACTCGATCACCTTAATGCAAATACACATTTAGATGTGGGTATGTGAGTGTTAGCTTACGTCGACGCTTGAACTTGTGTCAGAAAACAAATTGAATTTGAAAATCAATAAAGAAACGAAGTGGACGGAAATTGAACGATTTATAGAAAATTGCAACAATAAGTTTGTGTAGAAAATTGCAACTTCCTTAGTTGTTTTTAGTTACGCAACTCACTTTTAGCCTCGAAATGAAAATTTGTACCGAGTTTCAAAGCTCGAACATTTCATGAAGTTGTCATGAGTTCCACGTGCAAGTCTGAACACACACCTTTTAGGGGTGGGAAATCACCGAGAGTCACAGCATTGAGTATTGTCATAATCAAACTATTCATTCTTTACCAATTTTCCGGATAGTATCGTTAAAAAAGTTAGCCGAATGAAAATTATGTTATGGTAATTCGTCTTGAACGATTTTAAACTAATTTTATTATATTGAGTCAAAACATTTTTAACTCAAATAATTATATTTAATTCTCTCTTCCTTAATCAATTATATTCATGTAAATTGTTAACAAAAATTATTTGCATAGTTTACACAGCCCTACAAATTATTTAAATTTTTTATAGATATGTATATACATATACATAATGGCGTTTACGCCTTTTTAGGGTATTTGGCCGAGTTCATCCTCCTATTTGTGGCGTGCGTCTTCTTGCAATAAGGAACCTACAGTTTTAGCCCACTCCGAACCGCTAAGCTTTTTGAGCTTGAGGAGCCTTATCATGACAGAAATACACTCGGAGGCTTGCCATTGCCTGCCGAAGGGCGATCGCTATTATAGAAACCTCAGAGTGGCTTCTTCATACATAACAGTATCTAAAGCAGCGGTTTAAGTTATCAGCGGAACCATTCCTATAGGTATTCTACCGCAATAGATATTAGAGTTCAAACGCTCACACTTTGGCAGGCAAGATGGAACTCTGAACGGTACGGTAGATGGACAGCGAGACTAATACCCGATCTAAAAAAGTGGGTAGAAAGAAAACACGCTGCGGCTAACTATTACCTCACACAGTTTTTGTCTGCCCATGGGTCTTTGCGCAAGTATTTGTGGCGAATGGGAAAATTGAGCCCACCAAACTATATATATGTATGGAGGTACTGAGTATGATGATGCGACATAGAGAGAACAGGTCTGCAACGAGCTATTGGTGTATTCACACCTAAAGAAATAATCGAGAAAATGATGATGGACAAAGAAAAATGGAATGCCGACACAAATTTCGTGGAGGATATTATCCGAAAAAGAATCGTGAAATGGAAAGTTATCATACATACGCAGCAAGTATAGGTAAAGAGCTGAACTTAAAGGTTAGCAGCCGAACTGTACAACGCAGAGCATGTGCAGGTGGACTGAACAGTTATAGAGCAGCAAAAAAGCCATTTATGTCCACAAAAAATCGGCTTAAGCGGTTGAAAGTCGCTCGAGAGCACATTAACTGGTCAGTGAAACGATGTAGAACTATACTTTTTTCTGATGAATCCAAAATTCAACTTGAAATACTCAGACGGAATGAGAAGAGTTCGCCGGCCAAAAAATAAACGTTTAGATCCTCGGTACTGCAAAGGTACGGTTAAGCATGGCGGAGGTGGTATTATGGTGTGGGGTTGTTTTTCTGGGTTTGGTATCGGACCTCCGCCATTTAATAGATGGAATTATGGATAGGTTTGTATACCAAAATATACTAGAGAGCGTGATGCTTCCCCATGCTGAGTGGAATATGCCACTTTCGTGGTCGTTCCAACAAGATAACGACCCAAAGCACACCTCGAAGCTGGTAGCAAATTGGATCGCATCGGAAGAAATCAATGTGCTTGAGTGGCCAGCACAATCCCCGGACCTCAATCCAATTGAGAACCTTTGGGAGAAACTCAATAGGAGGATGGACTGGCAAGGAGTAAATGGGGTCAAAAAGAAGCTATTTGAAGCTGCCAAACAAGCCTAGTTGGATATTTCACTCGACGTTATCAACAATCTAATAGCTTCCATGCCGAAAAGATGTAGTGAAGTTATAAAAAATTATGATTATGCTACAAAATATTAGTTAATTATTGCTATTCCAATTTGTTTTGTCGCTCTGAATATCGCATATGCTTTGTTTGTTTACGCATACAATTCTATGAAGTAAACTATTTGTTAAGTTTTTTTATGCATTCAAGAAATAAATAGTTCGTCTTAATTTCTGGGTATATACATAATTTATATTTGGAATGACATTTCACGTTAGGAAAATATAATTACATCAAGGTATGAATGAGTTCAATATATTTTGTCCGACGCTGTAAGTGTCCTTCTTAAGACGCCATCTTGGCCCTCTACCTCGAAGCAATGAGGAAGCAGTCCCGGGGTGGAGGGAAAAATCCAAGAGAAGAGGAGAGATATTTTTAGTGAAATCACCACACACGTACTAGCGCCGGTTACTATATGGTGCAAAGGCATTTTTAACCCAACCTCACCGCCAAAAAAAAAAACAAAAAAAAAATGTGAGCCGTCACGGGACGCCTGGCAGATGTGAAGTATTACGAATTTCTTACAGAAAATGGTAACTTTATTTAATAAACATTTATTTACATGTGATATCAAAATGCGATATTGATATCAAGCCACAATTTAAATATTTTCATCTGTGACTTCAGTAATAGTTACATTCGATGTTTCCTCTGCCGGTATTACTGTGACGATTGGTCGATGATAACTAAAGTACGTTACAAAAGTATTGGATGAAATATTATCAAGATAACTCACAAATACAGCATCTATTGTTGTTCCATATTTGATAGTATATAGATTCTCTTGGATTTTTGTTGATTTGCAATTGAAATTCTTTTTGAAGTGTTCTTTGAGTGATGGAATTTTTTGAGTTTTCAGGTGGCGCAAAATTAATCATCCAGTTTTATATTTGAAAATTATTAAATAAAATTAAAAAAGAATTAAATAAAAAAATGGCTTTGAGTGATGGAATTTTTTGAGTTTTCAGGTGGCGCAAAATTAATCATCCAGTTTTGTATTTGAAAATTATTAAATAAAATTAAAAAAGAATTAAATAAAAAAATGGCTTTGAGTGATGGAATTTTTTGAGTTTTCAGGTGGCGCAAAATTAATCATCCAGTTTTGTATTTGAAAATTATTAAATAAAATTAAAAAAGAATTAAATAAAAAAATGGCTTTGAGTGATGGAATTTTTTGAGTTTTCAGGTGGCGCAAAATTAATCATCCAGTTTTGTATTTGAAAATTATTAAATAAAATTAAAAAAGAATTAAATAAAAAAATGGCTTTGAGTGATGGAATTTTTTGAGTTTTCAGGTGGCGCAAAATTAATCATCCAGTTTTGTATTTGAAAATTATTGAATAAAATTAAAAAAAAAATTAAATAAAAAAATGCCTTTGAGTGATGAAATTTTTTGACGTTTCTGGTGGCGCAAAATTAATCATCCAGATTTGTATTTGAAAATTATTAAATAAAATTAAAAAAATAATAAATAAAGAAATTATATTGAGTGATGACTTTTGACCTTTTCGCGCGCCATTGCTTGTCTGTTTTTATACAGCAGCTCTACACTTCACAAATTTCAATTATGATTGACGTACTGCACTATTTGTAAAAAATATAAATAATCCGATAGCATGATTAATTTTGTGTCACTTTGTATGATAATCAAAATGTTTCTTTAAAATACCTATGCCTTCCTCCAAAGGCTTAAACTTTTTATTCAATTTCAAATTTTGCTCATTACGAGCTGACATATCTCGTATTTGCTATTAAATAAGTTTGCATTTTTCGATTTAATAAAGCAATAAATTTGGCATTGCAAAATAGTTCCACTTGGTTTTAATAATTGAGTAATGAAACTTCTTTCTGCTGTGGCTCTGCTTTCTGTGACCTTTTGATATTTTTTAACTCAAACACTGACCTTCGTCATTTCTTCGCACAGAGAGCGCGCCTCAAAGGTGCCAACTCTAGCCAGCCTTCTAGTTTCCCATGAATTCTCTGTAACCGAATTCCTATTCCAAATTACCGAACCCATTCAAAAACACATAACGCACCAACATTTACTAACGAGCATCCAACTTGCCGTTCTTTAGCAACTCTAAATTTGTCTCTCTAACATGGCACACATACCAACACACTTTAACCCACATCATTTGTGAGTTGTTCCTTTGAAATTGGCTTAGCATTTTAGCACTCGCCCCGGCAAGCGTCGCCACGCCAACGATTCGGTTTACAAGTGAGTATATAGATGTTTCACATCAAAAATTTTAGAAACCTTTTTCTTCATTTTGGTGTTTGACGGAGATTCGAACCAACGCACTTGGTAGTCACGCACCAACCCATTCGGCTACAGTGGCCGGTGATACCCTACACAAATACATATAGTATGTAGGTAATTTATTATTATGTGATTACTTTGTAATCGCTTAATTGGCGCTACTGTAAGGCCTTCATGTAATAGCGGATATAAGCCAATTCACTCACGCGAAAACAATGAAAAAATATTGCATAAGACCAGACTGGACATGATTGCGACAAGTAACGCCAAAGCCACTTCAATACAGACCCGCTGTCATCATTTCCATCATTATTGCCGTTATTGTCAGTTATCGATTGTATTAGCACAATTAGCAATTAATTCAAAAATTACTGTTTGTACTCATCCACATACCTGCATACATACCTACAAATGTACGGGCCACGAGCTTCCACTGATGTCTAATCTAAATTGCATTTGGTCGTCAACAAATTACGATTGCAGTTCAGGTTGCCAAACGACTGCGATGAAAATCGATTGAAAATTAACTATTTGAAAACTAGGTTTGACGTTTAACAAACGTAATAATGAAGAGAAAAAAAATAAAGATTAAAATACGAATGGAAAAATTTTACAAAGCAGCGCAATAGTCATTTATCTTCAATTCGATGGGTACTCAATACAGTGGGCGCCTAAACGGGCCACTAGCTGCGCTGATGAGTGCTGGCGTGTGTATGTTTGTGTGCATGAAATGAAGTGTTTATGTGTATGTTTGTAGGTAAATATTATTGAATTTATGTGCCAATTTGTATATTTACATCCATACATGCAAACAAATTTCAAGTACTATACGCACACACACACACCTTTACATTTTTATTAGTAGTCAAGTGATTTAAGCGTATAGATGAATTTGTGGGTGAGTGGCATCACCTGCACGCTCGGAAGTTCAAATGGCGCATATTCGTGCGGCAATTCAATTGGCAGATAACAAATTTAATTGGCTATTTCGCATTATTAACAATAGACTAAAGCACTTGAATGAATGGAAAAAATGTGCAGCTCCCCGCCATGGACACGAAACGGTTAATTCGATAAGGAGTTGTAAAAATATGATATACATACATTGGCATACATATTTATGCAGTAGGAAGTGGTTATTGCACGCAATGAGAGTGGCAGATCAAAGTCGGAGGCATCGCATGCGATTTGCCAATAATGTCAAATGCTTTTTATTAATTCCGAAAATTACACCAAATGCATGCACTGCTGCATTAATGGCAAATATTTTCAATAGCAAATTTAATAATTACGCCTTTCAATTGCAAATATTTAGCTAATGCTAATATATGCACGCATACATACTACACCCATACATATGCACCTTTTGGCTTAGCGAATGTGAATGCAGATAATTTCTACAATCATTTTGACTTTCTCGCACAATTGCCATGGGATTGACATACTCTTAGTTACTGCTGCGAATGACGCTAATGAGCTGAAGAAAGTTGTGTGACAACATGAATGAATGTGAAGCTATGCAGGTAACTGTCATTGAGTGGCGACTATGCTTGTGCCCGTACGTGTTTAGGTGAGCTATTCTCAGTCAACAAGAAGACATACATACTTTTACAAACATTTGAGAAAAGCTTGTGAACGATATGAGTTGTGGTTAAAGTCAGTGAAAATAATAACAATTTTCGAAAATTTTATTTTCCACAACTTTCTACACATAACAACATTTCAGTCCACCACCTCACAAGTCAATATACAACAGCGCGAGCGACGCCAAATTCGAGAGGGATTCCCAATCTACAAAATCTGCTCAGTACTGTTCATGAAACAAACATAAATATTTTTCCAAATTTTTAAAAAGAAGAAATATTTGATATGAAATATGGCATGCCTGTTACAGAAATATTTTCCTTGCAATAACTTCTTTTTTTTTAACTATAAGACAAAGAGGAACAGCCGAAGACCCGCTGCTGCTAGTGCTAGAAATTAAATTTAAATTTGTAATTCATTTCCTTCTTTAAAAACATAATAATAATAAGTTATTATTATTATTACGCACTGCAACCAGAGCTGATCTATTGTGAAAGGCCTATTTTTGTAACCCTAGAGTTTTAGGCTTTTTAAAAATTTTAGCACAATTTTAGGTTTGTTGTTCCAATGATTGCATGGAGATACTAGGATACCACCAAGGTTGGGTAGAATCCCATTGGAATCGATTTTTTGAATTTAGGCCCATTGATTCCTGCCCCTGTTCTACCATTTTCCAATTTGGACCCATCAGTAAACCATAGCTGGGAGCCAGGTTTGAAAGTGATAGAGTTAGTTCTCCAGTCTGTGCGTTCATTAATTATAACTTGGAAATTCCTGAAGAGTATTGGTTTGGGTGATAGTATATCATCCCGATGAAGAATGGGACTATGTAGGAAGTCTTCTAAGATCTTTAAATTCCCTTTCATATCCCCACTTTTAAGTTCAGATATACCTTTTAATCTTAAGGCACTCAAGCGAGCTACCCTTTCAATCAAGATTGGAAGAGGTGGTATGTTCAGGAGCACACCCAATGCATCCGTGGGACATGTTTTCATAGTCCTTGTAATACCAACACATATCAGGTGATGCAGATTGTTTAATTCGTTTACTGCTTTTCTTTGCTTGACCTTGGGCCACCATGGTAAGGATGCATAAGTGACTATGGGTTTCACAACTGTGGTGAATGTCCAGAAGGTCATTCTAGGGTTTAGTTCCCATGTCTTACCAAAAAGCCTTGTGCAGGCAAAGAATGCCCTTGTGGCTTTTGAAGTAACTCTCTCAATATGGGAATTCCACGTAAGCGTTTTACCAAGATAGTTCGCTTCTGTCGAGAGTTGAAGTGTTGTTCCATTAAGGGTCGGACATTTGAGATTTATGTTCCTTCTCCTAGTAAACGGTACAAGTGCTGTTTTGGATGGGTCAATGGAGAGCCCTTTTTCCGTGCACCATTTGTTTATTATTGTAAGGACTTGCTGCATGCGATCCGAAATGGTTTCCTTATTAATAATAATAAAACTTCCACACATTTTTTTGTACTGCTGAATCTTAAAGTTTGGTTTTATTATTATTATTACTATTTTTATTATTTATTATTGTGGCCTCTTCGTGGAATCATAATATTTCTTCGAGCACCAAATTTGAGCCTTCAATCATATCGAAGTTCCTATAATAAAGGGTTTTTTAAATAAGAGGTGTTATTTTGATATTCGATATTAGTGGAAAATAACATCAGGCAAATGACCACCACGACCTCGATTACTGTTAAAACAACAAACAACAACAACCACGCTTACAGGACAATATCCTTTTCATGAAATTTTCCATAACCGAATTGCAAAGCGGATACCCTATGTTATTGATAGGCTCAAGAATTCTATCTTTGAAGTCTTGAATCGACCCTGGGTTGTTGGCGTAGACCTTCTCTTTCACGTGGCCCCAAAGAAAAAAGTCAAAAGGTGCTAAATCACGAGCCACGAGATCGGTGGCCACGAGATCGGTGGCCAATTGTAATCACCTCTTCGACAGATAACACAGTCCGGAAACTTTTCCCGTAAAAGGTCAATGGTTTCGTTGTTGTGTGGCACGCAGCGCCGTCTTGTTGAAAATAAACGTTGTCCAGATCAATGCCATCCAATTCCGGTCATAAAAAAACGTTAATCATCTTTCGATAACGCAATCCATTCACCTGTAACACCTGTTATTAGAAAACCCTATACTTTATAAAGAGCCAAAGTCGCAATCTTTTGAAATTTTAACCCCCGAAATTGAGGCATGATATAGGGGTCGCACTGACAGTCTACTTAAATTTAATAGGAAATACTTAAGAACATTAGTAGGAGTCCTATCTGGGCACTGTCTTATAGGAAGACATGCTAGTAGTATTGGGGTACCATATTTGGACTTTTGCAGAAGAGGTCAGGATGTAGAAGAAGAAAAGACAGTTCAACACCTTCTATACGGGTGCACGGCTCCATGAAGAAGAACTTTGGATTTGCTCAGAATCGCTTTTCTGGACAGCATCGCATATATAAAATTAGCTCGGGCTATAGTCAAAAAGTCCGCAGGATAGTTTAAAGAGGACCAAGTGAAGTAAGGATCGGATAGTTCCGGTGGAGCCACTTTACTTAACCTAGCAGTTTTACTTACGAATTCCCGAAAAATCTTATGACACTCCTCATTATTAAATCTTGTGGAAAAATTTTGTCTACCAACGTTAAAAAAAAATCAAATTAAATAAACAAAAAATAAAAAAATTAGTTGCTGCGGGACTACCATTCGGAGTACATATGTTCGAATCTCCGTGCATGAAAAACCAAAATAAATGGATAAAGTTTTTCTCGCTCCTCGGCATGCAATGGCAAACCTCCGAGTGCGTTTCTACCATGAAAAAGCTCCTCATATATACTTGTATATAAAAATAATACAATTAAATAATATTATATAATATTCGAAAATATGTTCAAATCGTTCTGTAATGCAAATAACACAGTCAAATTTAAATCGAGTTATCAAACTACGAACTGATAATTGATGTTAAAGCTGTGATTAGACGTATTTTAACTGTGCAAATTTGCAGTCTCTACGTAACAGAACTTTTTTAACATCGTCTGTAGGTGTACGAGTAGATGTGGGGCAATATTTCTTATTTGTTTTGGCAGTAAAATAGCAACTCTACTTACACTTTTGGTCAACCATTTTGAGAGTGGCGTTGTTTTAGTATTTTCCCGTTAACGGAAAACATATTTTATGATATAAAAACGGGGCAAAAAAAAAACGCTCTTTGGACAGTATTTATCAAAGCATATTTTTGTGGCATCGCTGTTTTCATTCGATGCATCGCATAATATCGATGTCAAGTTTCGAGGTATCATATCGAATAAAATATAAATGTTTTTTTTTTATGTACACTCCTAGTTCATTCTTTAACAAAATCAGTAGGCATCAAAATTCCAAATTTTGCATCAAATTCAAAAAATTCATCAAATTTTCCTCAAGATTTTCAATTTTCTTATCAAAATTTTTCTAAAACTTTTGAATATACAGTTTAATGGCTCATTTAACTTTAGTATAATAAAGGGCGTTTTTTTTAGAGGTTAGATTTTCAAGTTGGCACTACTTTTTTCGTAGATGGTCTTTTTGACAGCTGTCACTTGATTTATGCTGTTTGGTTTGCCATTTCATAATGAGTAGACCTACACCTGAACAAGCGCGTCGCACGTTCGGTGAATAGGCCCAAAACGAGATGGCCACCGATCCCGATTTTCACAAGAAAATTTTGTTCAGCGATGAAGCTCACTTTTGGTTGAATGGGTATGTCAATAAGCAAAATTGTCGCATTAGGAGTGAACATAATCCACAAGCCATTGCTGAGACGCCGTTACATCCTCAAAAAGTCACTGTTTGGTGTGCTCTATGGGCAGAGGGAATCATTGGTCCATATTTCTTTAAAAATGAAGCCGGCCATAATGTTACAGTCAATGGAGAGCGCTATAGAGCCATGATTAATGACTTTTTCGTGCCTGAATTGGACGATGTTGATGTGGACGACCTTTGGTTCCAACAAGACGGCGCTACATGCCATACAGCCAACGCAACAATCGATTTATTGAAGGAAACTTTTGGTGAGCGCATTATCTCGCGCCGTGGACCTGTGGTGTGGCCTCCAAGATCGTGCGTTATAACACCGCTGGACTATTTTTTGTGGGGCTATGTGAAGTCGCTTGTCTACGCAGATAAGCCCGAGACGATTGATGTCTTGGAAGAGAATATTCGGCGCGTTATTGCTGACATACGGCCCCAATTGCTGCAAAAAGTGATCGAAAATTGGGCCTCTCGGCTGGAATTTATTCGAGCTAGCCGCGGCGGCCACTTGCCCGAAATCATTTTTAAAACATAATGGCAAACCCTTATCTTTATAATAAAGCTAAATTCTTGGCCATAGCATTAAATTATATACGTTTTATTTCATCTTGAAAACCTAACCTCTAAAAAAAACACCCTTTAAAATTGAAGTTAAAGGTACCCCAAATATGGGATTACTTCAAATACATTCATTTTTTTCTCAGTGTTAAAATTTTCCTCCATATAAAAAAATGTGTTTCTAAAGTTCGGCCCGTCTTTTGGTTAGCATCTTATGCTTATACCAGGGATTTACACCCCTCAGACTACTCAGCAGCTCCCCTTAATCTGTGTCTCTGTGCACATACAACGTAAAAACTGCATTTATGTTAAGTTATAGGTAAATACATACATACGTACGAACATCTCTCATCGGGTAACGTACAGAAATGAATTTGAACTCAGTACACTTGCTGTTATTATATTAAAATGTAAGTATACACTTGCATGTACATACATACATATGTGTTTGTTAGCTCTCAGCTGCTTCACACTTATCTCAATTATTAGTTATGGAAATTAATTGGTTGTCCGACCGTTAGACTTTGTGACATCGTCGTAGTTCGATATTAAAAGCGTTTACCTCCATTCCTTTTTGGAAGTAGTTACTCAAACAACAAACGTTTGGTTTTCAGTTTGCGTGTTTGTTCATATGCGCAGTTGACGTATTCGCATGTCACGCGGCATCAGCGTCACTCGTCCGTTAAATTCCATGTGAACATTTCTCTTATCTGCTTTAATCGGCAATGGAGACAATAGAGCCAACAAATACTAAATAACCAAAGTAGTCGAAGCAACAATAATAATTTAGGGGAGTAACAACTATCTTTCTACATTCATATGTAAGTGCATACATACCTACATACGACTTGGTCGTTTAAACATGGATTTGCTGTTCAATTTAATTTTGGTTTATGGAAATCGTATGTACATACATATATACATAGATGAGTTCGGAAAAAAATTAATTGAAATTGAATACAGCTGCATACGATAGTAAATTATTACGAGTATAAATAATAACTTATCAAGTTCTAGGCGCAATCAAGGTGCAATTTAAGTAGCTGCTTTGCATAAAAGTAGAAAGAAAAACTTGTTTGTTCCCTGTAACCGCTTCAACTGTTTAAGGTAAAAAGAGGCTTAGAACTCTTAAATCGCAAGGAAAACTTGAGCGTCAATTAGCCGGAGATTTTTAAATTTACCTTCCAGAAAAATGCAAACATTGTGGAGTCTTAAACGTATCGAATAGTTCCAAAAACGTATAGGATAATTAAAGAACTGAGTATGATTTATTTTTCCACATCATATCTACAAAGGTTTAGAGAATACTGAATTATGACTTAATGGAATTTAGGCAGTTTAGAATTAAATTTCTCATTTTCTCCAGAATTTGTACCCAAAATAATATTGTAAAGCAAAATTTGGAATCGCGCCCTTATTTCTTCGCATCATCCAAGGTTTAGAGAATACAAAAAGAGGGGTATAGCGCGGTACCGCTATTCAGTTCTCAGCTATTTTTAAATAATTATTTGTAAACTAAACTTAGTTTTCGAATTTTGCTTAAATTTTCTTTATTTATAAACAGATCATTTTACTATATTCTTCTCCAAAATAAACATTAACATTAACTTCTGCTCACTTTGAATATATTTTTCTTTACGAATGTTCGCCCTTTTCACACTTTCCACTTTTAGCTCATCTAAAATTAAGTCACGACAAAACTACTTTCAAAATTACATTTAAATCCACGCAAACTTGCAACCCATAATTTGTGGCAGCTTACTGATAACTGATGATGGAAACTCTGAAGAGTGATCGACATTTTTTTTTTGCATTTAAGGTACGAAGCCACATCATTGTACAACTTGTGAAATTACTATGCCTCAGATTCTCACAATACTCCAAAACGTAAAATAGGCACGAGAAAAAAGTAACGGCACACACTCTGTACATGTATACAGTGAAGAGAGGTGACCACTCAAAAGAGCGTAATTTCTTACGATACATAAGATTTGGTGTAAAAAAAATTCCGCTCAAGGGAAATGTCCGGCTAATAGAGGTGCCCGTTAGGAGAGGTTACACTGTATTTTGATATTCTTAAAATAGGTTTGGCTGTTGCTTAAGTATATACATATGTACATATATGTCGCTAGAATTGATTTCGGTAATTCAATATCAAAAATTATAACTGTGTAGTACGATGGCCACTTTCGTCAGAATTGTAGAGGAGATCTCTGAATCGATTCAGACAGAGTACCTCTCTCCCTCTCTCTCAAGTTGCTTAATATTGAAGAAGAATGTTCGATCTGCATACCTACATATAACGCATAGACTGAGGATGTAGTCGTAGAGACACCGATGATACACAACGCAGTGGATGTCCAAATGAGGCATCAAAAAAATCCACAAATCGTTTGAATGACCAGAAAGTGAAGTTGCGTGAGTTAACTGACATCGTGAAGATATCAAAAGAACGTTTTGGCTTTATATTGCACGAGTATTTCACTATGAGAAATCTCTGTGGGTGCCGCGTTTGCTCACTCTTTCATCAAGACAACGCACCGAGTCACAAATCAATCACAACAATGGCAAAACGGCATGAATTGAACTTCGAATTGCTCCCACATCCACCGTATTCGCCAGATTTGGCTCCTAGCGACTACTGCCTGTTTGCAGAGCTAAAAAATGCTCGCTGGTAAGGAATTTCGCTCGAATGATCGATCAGGCCTATTTCGAGGCCAAAGATAAATCGTTCTACAGAAGTGGTATTGAAATTTTAAAGCGGCGCTAAAATATTTTCTTTATTAAGCCCCGGTCTTTTCAGCCCAGGTGTTACTTGTAGAACAGCATTTATTAGGAACCAATGACGATATCAAAGGCCACAAAAAAAAAAAAATTAGAGCAGATCTGCCTTTGCATAAACAAAAAAAAAACCACTTCGCCCTCGGCACTCACAAAGGCCATAGAAAATCAGGAGGCTTAAGTTCTTCACCGTATTTCTGGAAGTAAGACATTTAAGGCATTTTCTTTGTAAGAGGTGCCTTAACCCTTAGCGGTCCGATGTCGAGTTAAGTTAAGTTGGGAACCTACTCATTGATTCAAAGCGACCTACCGCATACGTATTCAAAACGAGTGCGAGAATGTAGCAACAACTTGTAATAATAAAATATTTATTGATGCTACCAGGGGGCGTATCACTTGTCGATCGAAACCAACAAAGCGACTGCCTAGTGCGCTTACAGCGGCGGTGAAATGTTAAACCACCCAGCAGCAAGCATTCTAGTTTTTGAACTGGTATTTAATGGAGAACTAATGCTATAAGTAGTCCGAGAGTGACTAGAATTGTACTGGTTCAAAAAGGACCAATTACCAATAAAGACCAACTACCTACATACAGTGGCTCACAGATAATTTAATGCAGCGCATATAATCAATTCTAAAGCCGCATAACAACAAAACTAAGCGGAGTATTATTATTATACAATTAAACAAAATATCTCAATTTATTGAGAAAATAAAAATTTAAATAGCTGACAAAAAATACTGCTCAATTCACAGTTTATTTAATGCATGCGCTTATGATTTTCAAAATATTTAAGTAAAACATCATTTTGAGCTTTTATAATACTTAGCTCCCCGCTTTACATGATGTTCGTCAACTTTAAGTCAGAAGGCATTCGGCACCATCAAACGAGAGTCAATATAGCTGGCGCGAGTAAAAAGGGAGTTCCCGCTCAACAGAGCCTTTTACGAGAACTACGCGATATGGCAGTGCTTCACAACGCAGCATCAGCGACCCATGCACCATCAACTCTGGCGTAAGGCAAGGTTGTCCACTGTCGCCCCGTCTCTTCGCCATCGTCCTAGACGACGTTATGAGTTAATAGACCGTAGAAGAGGCATCGTATGGAGTTTCAGCAGACATCTTGAGGACCTGGACTTCAGTTGACCACTACCTCCTCTCTCATAAGCTCACTGTCAGACTGGAGGTCAACATCGCCAAGACCAAGGCCATGAGAGTCAACCACAATACAGCAAGATATATAAAGACTGATGGGTGTCCACTGGATTTATCGAAAGCTTCTGCTACCCCGGCTACACTATCATGACAGACGACGGAGCAGATAAAGATGTGCCAACTTCAGCCTCTACAAAGCAAGGGCGGCGTTCGGGCTAATGCATACAGTATGGGCGAGTTCGCTAATACCCTGGCGCTCTAAAACTACGAATATTCAGCTCATATGTGAAGTCTGTATTGTGGTACGGAAGTGAAACATGGCTGGTCTGACACAGAGGCTACAATCTTTCGTCAACAAATGCCTCCGCCTCCGACAATGCAACAATGCGTTGTGGAGATCAACGAATGAGGAGCCCATCCTAAGACAAACGAAACCCAGAAAGTGACGATGGATAGGTCACACGCTTAGAAAACCTCCAGATAGCATCAAGAGAATAGCACTGGATTGGAACCCGCAAGGGAGCACAGGTCGCGGTCAGCCCACAGTCACTTGGCGAAGTTCAGTGTTGCGCGAATTAGCAGATGCCGACATGACATGGGGTGGCGCAGAAACACCAGCCCAGAACCGCAAAATCGAGTACGATGGAGGAGTCTTGTCGAGGCTCTATGCTCCTGAGCAGGATGAGCAAGGATATAAAAAAAATGATCATTTTTGTTATACGCAACAGTCTTTAACCAATTTCGCAGTGATGACAACAGGGCAAAAGTATTTTAGTCAGGATTGGACAAATACCCGTTTTGTGCTTTAGATAGTGATCCTGATAAAATCGGACATTTTATTTTACGCCCAGATTCTTGGCACTCTGCAACAAATTATCCTTCCGAATATACAGGTACAAACAATTTTTCTATTTCTGCTTCAATAAACGCCAATCTCCCGGTACCACCAATCGAGTTACAGGTCCAGTCCATGACGCTGCCACTGTCATGTTTCATCGTCGACCTCATGTTTTTTTTTTTTTTTTTTTATTTAGCTCCAAAGAATATGTTTCCAAGTCTGCAGAGAGCTGAAATTTAATTACTTTCATAGATGAATCGAAATTATGGGGGTCAAAAACTGTGCTTTGACAACTTCCAGCACTAGTAACAGAACGAGAACCATTTATGTACATTCCCCAGAACTTTGTCATACAAAATTCATCAATTATTTATATAGCAAAGGAGAGGAACGCAAACTGGTGCTGGTTGCAAATTCTCTAGGCCCAAGAACTAATCGCTTTTCTTGCAGGGTAAATATCCGCACAAAGCACTTCCCTTTATTGCTATCAGCTTTGATGGCGATTCGTTCGAGTTGAGGCAAAATACATATCTTTTCTGCAAAATAAGAAATCTAATAAACATTCAACTACTTACGCATGTATGTATGTGTGCATGTATGTAAAAGCACACTTCGCTTTGCGATTATTTATTAATAGTAACAGAAATGTTATTTCATTTCCATTTTCCATTTCATTAATGGCATTTTAAGATTTATGCCGCACTGAAAAGATGGTGTCAGTGTTGTTAGTCTTCTTGTTTTGTTGGTGCTGCGTATATGTGCCCATGCTTATTATATATATGTATGTACGTATGTATCTGCTTATAAACGTTTTCAGATCGTTATTTTCTTTGCTCTATTCTGTTATAACTTAACTTGCTTTTCCGTTGCACGCCGCAAACGGCCGGCTAGCTGACCGTTTCAAGTGCTGTTAGTCGTAGAGGAACCATTATAATCTGCAACAATTATCTACGTACATACATACATACATGTGTCTACATAGATACCCTATCCTATTCGATTCATTGGCACTACTTCATATGCGATTTTTTCTTTGCATAACTGAAAGCACCACTTACCAGTTGGAGAGCGCGTAAAATAAGTGATAAAAAAAAACTTCATTTCCTGGCGGATATTTTTTCGCTTTCTTTTTGGATCAGATATGTACAGCTTTGTTCAAAAAATTTATAGGAAAAATTACAATTTCTATCAAGGCTTGCATATGTCCAAATACTATTTGTTCAAAAGGCGACCATAATTTCTAATTTAAGATATTGTTAAAAATATTTTTTTTTTGTTACTTGTTTTGTTATTTACCTATCACTATTGACCTGTTAGATAGTGTCTGCGCAACTGCGTTGTGAGCAAGTCATTACTTTGTTGAGCAAAAGGTCTGTCTGAAATCTTGTGCTTCCAATAAAATTTCATGAGTATAAACGTTGAAAATGTTAACGGAGCACCGTATCAGACGTTTAAAAAGTACCTACACAAAGAGTTTAAAGAGTTAATGATCGATTTCATTCCAGTTGTTCATTTACCCATCATCCTTCATCATTTTGAGAGTAAAGGACTTGAAAAATTTGTACAATTACGTCGAACCAAGGCTAACATAGCGAATCGATTCGGAATTAAGTAATCTAAAGCGTGGTTAAGTTTCAAGGGCCGGTATTGATTTTGAGCAAAATATAATTTTTTTAAGAAATTATTGTCATTTCTCTTTATTATAATAATATTGATACGGCTCAATTACGTATGGAACAAAATATCGGCCAAACGTCCGCCGCGGCCTCGGCGGCACACCTCCATCCGATGGTCTAAATTTTCGATGACGCTGAAGTAGAATTGAGGTTCTATGCCGTTCATGTGCCGAATTATCTCATCCTTTAGCTCTTGATTTATTGCTGACTTATCGACGTACAGCTTTTCTTTCAAATAACCCAAAGAAAGATGTCCAACGGTGTCAAATCACATGATCTTGGCGGCCAATTGACATGGCCACGACGTGAGATTATTCGGCCATCAAATTTTTCGTGCAAAAGAGCCATTGTTTCGTTGGCTGCGTGACAAGTGTCACCGTCCTGTTGAAACCACATATCGTCCACATCCATATATTCCAATTCGGGTCATAAAAAGTTCGTTATCATCTCACGATAGCGAACACTGTCTGACCGGCCTCATTTTGGAAAAAATACGGCCCAATGATGCCGCCGGCCCATAAACCGCACCAAACAGTCACTCTTTGTGGGTGCATTGGTTTTTCGGCAATCACTCTTGGATTATCATTCGCAATTCTGCTTATTGACGAATCCACTGAGGTAAAAATGTGCCTCATCACTGAAGATGATTTTCTTCGAAATTCGGACGCCCGTTTTCATAATAAGCCTGAATAACTTTAACGCGTTGCTCGATTGTGTATCTTTCCACGGTTCAAATTGAGTTAGTCTGAAATTGAAAAATGTCAAATGAAGTGCAGAAAAAAGTTTGACGTTTAGCTGTTGTTCACATTCAACATCGGCCCTTGAAATTTAACCACCCTTTATATGGTTATTGAATATAAGTTGAAATTCGAAAAATACATGAATTTTAAAGGATTCTTAGTTCAATTCTTACGCAAACACAACCTTTTATAATACCTGTCACTATTTTTCATTTGGTTCTATTTAAATTTAATTCACTAGCTCAGGCTTTTCCAACATGGCATCTACTCCTATCGAAATCCTATGCATTGAGACGAAGTCATATATGTAATATTATGCAATATGTGCATATGTATGTATGTACATACGTATGTATGTATGTATATGAATGTTGCTTATGCGATGAACCGAAGAAGGAAGCGCATACTTACATATGTGTATGTAATTTAATATTTTCAACTAAAATTCATGTGGTGCATTAAATTTTTATGCATTTCCTTTGTAATCTAAACCTCACAAATAAAAGCGACGATAATTACTTGGGCGCCGAAGACACTCACTAATGTGAACAGCAAGAAAGCAGAAGAGACTACACTGAGTATTTTTTTTACCACGCCATTGAGACAATAAAATGAGAGCGTTCACAAGGGAGCACCACAACAGGAGGGGAAACCAGACCAAACAACAAACAACTAACAGCCTAGACTAGCACTACAGCGGTCTTAAAAAATATAAGCAGATGTTCGACAGAAAAAAGTGAAAAGCAACAAATAGCAAATAAATACATAAATCACATTTCCACGCATTTCAGCTGGGTGCGCTCAAGTAAGGACTAATAACATTTTGCTATTCAGGGATTGTCAGGCACAAACATGTCCCGTTAAATAAGGGCGAATGTAGCGCAATTCATTATTTAATTTAGTTTTCGCCCTTTTATACACTTTTATCACAAATATACCGCAGTCCATTTACACTGACTCATTTTTGTACATAAGTACATCCAAGCATGTGTATGCTTGTATGTGCATATACTTACATGCCAAGAATGGCAACGTGTTTACATGCGAGGTGTGACTTTTAAATAACGAGAGCGGAGAAGTACGCCAGAGATGGCCAGCTGTTTAGCGAAAAGCCTTGTCTTTGAAATGTATTACCTCTCTCACTTCTATAAACAAAAAGGTATACTCGTAGCTTTTGCCGCATTAATGTTGATATATATATTTTTTTTTTTTTAATTTCACATACAACTTTGAGAAATCGCACCTTCACTTTATTGTTAAAGGTCAAACTATTAGTCAACATTATCGTCACTTTCTTACTGATTTCCGGAAAAAAGTAAGAAAAATATATTCGGTTAAGCTTAAGGCCATAGCAGCCATAGCAGCCATAGCTTTTACCTAGGCTATAATTTTAAAATTATTAAACTTAGGTTCAAAACTAAATAAATAAATATTTCCTGTGTTATGGCAGAACAAATTGTATTCTGTTCAACTCCTGTAAGGAGGAGATGAAGCATATCGAACGGACAGGAAATATTTCTCTTATCTAGAGTCCAGGGCAACATAGAGGCGTCAACCGAACCGGTTTCAGTTGTCCCCATCTCAGACATCGGTGTGCCCTTGACCGTTGTTAGAGGGAAACTGCACAATTTATTTCTTAAAAAAGCGCAGGCCAGATGGAGTTCTATCTTATCTTGTGCTATCTCAAAATCATTTTGATCTCAGTACGGCAAAAGCAGGACGCTTAAAGTTCTGAGGATCCCTCGCCATTCAATTTCCAAACTCATAGCAGTGGCCACTGGTCACTGGGTGATCGGAACTTATGCGGAGAAGCCTGGACTCCCGTACAACTCCCATTGCAGAAGCTGTTGGGATCCGGCAGAGAAAGAGACTGTTGAGCACTTTCTTTGCAATTGTGCGGATTTAGCGACAAGGCCCTTCAGGTTGCTTAGGGATAGCCTCAGGCACTTCGCGAGCCTTGATCCTATTTCTCTCCTCCACTACATCAACAGCAGTGGATAGCTGTAAATAGTTATCCTTCCTTTAGTTTTGTAATTTTTCGCAGATGGTGGTCTACATGATGGTATCAAAATGATCATTATGGAACTCTTGCCATCTACCCTACCTACCCACATCCATATATTGAAGTTGTATTTATTGAGAGCAGATTGACAGTCGATTCTGAGTGGTACAAAGCCATTTGTTTGCCAGAAGTTTCGGAGAATTAAGGAAAACCAACCGCCGGAGATGAATTATCCGTCACGAATCATCCACATATCGGCTCACAAAAGAGTGTTTTTGAGCAGTCAAAAGACAAATTTATAGGGCATTTATTTTACAGCCATTTTGGAACCTAATGATTTTTTTTTTGTGCAATGCCTGTTTGAGCTTTTAAACAGCTCGTTTTGGCGGTACGCACTTCTGAGTGGCAAAAGTTCTTTGAAAAATATTCCAAGAGGATGCAGAAGTGTACTGTCTTCCAAGGGGAACATTTTGAAAAACAGTAAATCCGTTTCCATTATTATAGTATCTGATAATGTTTTCATTATTGAGCGCAAATTATAAAAGGCAATCCTTTAGTAGTAATAATAGCAAATTGTTTTCTTGGGCATTCGTATATGATTTAGTTGAGAGGTTTTCGAAGGCTAATTTTAAAATTATTTAAATAGTACTAAGTAGTTTGAGCGGAAATATTTAAAAGAAAGCTAAAATAACTGTTTTATACATAGTTTTAAGCCTGAATGCTTCTTTTATTGTTTTACGACTTAAAGCAAGTTTAGCGAGGTAAGTAAATTATCTTTTACATTTCTTTTTTCAGCATTTCGTTCGATTGTAAATGTGTTTGTGCAATAAAACTTAGGAAGTGATGGCTTTAAAAACCATTTGAATGTACTTTTGCAAAAAATTAAAAGTCTTAACTACAGGAGCAGTACCTGCACTGGCATTTATGTCACTAAGTCAGCCGTGCCGATTCAACCATATCCGATGAGAACTCAGCTACAGGGTTTGATTAAATAGTAATGAGCCTTACTTTGTTTAAGCAGTTTTATTAAACCTTTCCGCCGGAATCGCGTTCAATTCGGCTGTCACAGTTTTTTGGATCGCCTCGATAGAGTCGAAACGCCTCCCCTTCAGCTTTCTTTTCAGGCGCGGGAACAACAAGATGTACGGAGGGGACAGGTCTGGGCTGTAGGGAGGGTGGGGAAGCACCGGAACCCCCACCTTGGCCAATGCAGAGGTGCAGAGGAAGGCGGTGTGCGCCGGCGCATTGCTGTGATGAAGGGTCTAATTGTTGACGAGGTCGGGCCGAACCCTGGCGACGCGGTTTTTCAGCCGAAGGAGCACTTCTTTGTAAAATGCCGCGTTTACAGTGCTTCCTGGAGGTACAAACTCCTTGTGGACGATGCCTCGAGATCCGCATGGTTTTGACCTTGGATTTCGACATGCGCGCCTTCTTGGATCGTATCGACTGGCTCGTGTGCCACTCCGCACTCTCCCTCTTGCCCTTAGGATCGTACTCAAAGCACCAGGTTTCATATCCTGTGATACAATTGTCTAAAGTATTATCCTGTTTGTCACTTTCCAATACTTCATAACTCTTTTCCACACGCAATCGCTTTTGTTCATCAGTCAAAACCTTTGGAACCAATTTGACATACACTTTGCGCATTTCAAATATTCCGGTTACGATTTTCCGCACATTGTAATAAGTTAAATTTAACTCTTCACTGATCTCACGTAGACTAGCACGACGGTCAATGTTCTAAAATTCACGAACCCGGTTCACATCTTCGTCTGTTTGCGTCGACGAAGGCCTTCCTCACTGTTCGTATTCGACGTCCTCTCGGCCTTCCTTGAACGACTTGTGCCACCGTTTTACCTGGGCATTGGACAGAGATTGGTCCCCGTAAGCCTCCTTGAGTAGCCTAATGGTTTCGGTACTCGTTTTGTTTAGCTTTACGCAAAATTTGATCGAGTAACGTTGCTCCAACGATCGCTGCATTTTCGCCACTGCACACTCCTAACACACTTTTAAAACAGCTTTCACGTGCGGAGCGATGTTGACTGCACCGCCGTTGCCAGCGAACTGGGACCGGTTTCTAGTGGAAGGGAAGGTCCAACGATCATTTTCCCCCACCAGCCGATTCGGTTGATCGCTTGGCAGATGCTCCGCGCGGAAAGGTTCCTTACTACTTTTCAATCAAACCCTGTATAAGCTTTCACCAATGCGATTTTAAGTCATTCTTTATAGAGCATACAATGGACGCAGCATTCATTGAGACAGTCAACGGACGGTACTTACGAAGGCTGATAGAATATGAAATTTAGCCATCCAAAATTTTGAGTTTGACTTCGATTGCCACGTCCATTGTACACCGGTATTCATATTGATATTTCATTATTAGACTTGACGGAAGTGGTGTTTTCAGTGTTCAGATTCCTAATTACTGCCAAAACATTATTGTCAATATTGCGTTTTTCGAGAATTTTAATTACATCTTTAAGCAAAACCCTTTAAAATGCTTTTTTCAGGTCGGTTTTTTATATTCAATAACTTTTTCGACGAGGTGCAAGATAAAAATGGCATCTACTGTCGTTCTGTTCCGTCTAAATCTTTGTTGCTCTTCTGCAAAGCCAGTTTCCGCCATATAGTCAGCTAATATTTTAGTAAAAAAATTGTTTTTGTCGATATTCTATTATTTCTAATGATATCCATAAAAATTGTAATTTGGCATAGCAGCCCCGCCAATAAGCTCAAGCAAAAATACAAAGCACTCACACCATCATACACTTGACTGCCTGTCAAACTCACACCAAGGGTGCCTGGCAAAGCATAAGAAGAAGAAGAGTGTGTTACTTCTCCCTCATTTTACAGCCCGCTCATCTCACACGTATCTTGCGCTCGTCTAATCAGGTGTGTGTATAAACAGCAAGCAAGTAACACGAGCATTGGCTGCTTTAATTTTTTCGCATATCCCCAACACAATTTCAGTTTTTATGAACTTTTGTTGTAAATCGTTGTCATAATCCCTGTTACTCAACGAATCAACTAATTCCTTCAAATTCGCTGAGAGCCGAGTAACGGTTTGATGTTGGTTACCCCTTTGCATTCCGCATATCGCAGTAGGTACACCGACTAAATGAATAACATATCTCTTCTCTTCTCCCACCTATTAAAAGATCTGTCGAGTATTAAAACGTTGATATTCGTCTGTAGACTTGATTGTAAGGTTAAAAATATCAGAATTCTCTTCAGAGAAGCGATCATTCCAAGTAGTAGTGTTGCTATGTTTGCCACCCTTTCTCTTCAATACCTCTAAACACATTTATTTCTGCTAAAACCTAAGTACTGTAAACGCTTAAAATTGTAAAAAATGGGACCCAATCCACAAATTCCAGATTAAAGCTAAAGCTTTGAAATATCACATATACATATGCACACATTTTGACGAAGCCCCAACAGATTGCAATGATTACAACTTTCAACGCAACCGTCGCATAAAATGTTTTGCACAAAAACCAGCCGACCAATTGGCATAGGTTAACTCTCTCTTTTTCGCGTATCAGTGTGATAACGTGTAAATGGCACACAATAAAACGACTTTAACAATTTAAGGAAGCTTGATTAATTCCTCATAAATGGGAATTGCAATAATTCACAATTTGCTGATACATTCCGGTTCTGCAGCAGCTGCAAGAAAATTGCCACCAGTTACACGCAAGTGTCGGAGCTGTCGCATAACACGTAGAACGTGTTGGCATGTCGCTTGAAATCGGCTTTTGTTGGTGGATTTCGTCTACTCTAAACTGTGTTGTGACCTAAAAGTAAATGCATAGTGCGAATAGTGCAGATTAATTTTTGAAAGTTTTTGCGATGAATTGCTAATTGAGATACTATCAAAGAATATTACTTTTGACAGCTTTTAAGCGATTTTTCTTAAATAAATCCACATATGTACTTATACATATATATGTGTAAGTATAGTAATAGTGAAATTTGTTACTTGAAATATAGAATAGAAAAGAACATAAAATATAAAAGTATGCAGGGTTACGAGAAAGTCATCCTATTTCTTCTTCTTCTTGATTGGCGCAATAATCGCTTATGCGAGTTTAACACAACGCGACAGTCGTTTCTTTCTCGTCATAACCGGCGTCAGGTGGAAACACCAAGTGGAGACAAGTGCTTCTCCCCCTGATCGTTCCAAAACAGAAGAGGCCTTCCTCTCTTCCTCTGCTACCACCAGCTGGTATCGCATCGAATACTTTCAGAGCCGGAGCGTTTGTATACATTCGGACGACATGGCTCAGCCAGCGTAGCCGCTGGATCTTTATTCGCTGCGCTATGTATATGGCGTCGTAAAGCTCACATCGTCGCCAACGTGCAAATCACTCAGTCAAAACTGACAGTACGAAGGCAACATAAAGTAAAAAGAGGAAACAGATTGAAGTTATAATCCTGGAATTCGCGTCTTTTGTGAGGTAATGAAGCTGAAGTAAATTTTCGTACATAGTTAGGTCTACTTTTTCAGTCGTAAATTTACCGCTCTCATCATCCCGCTCTAAGTAAATTTGGATGCATCGCTGTTTGTGTGACGTCACACTTGTGCACTTTATTCTCGTACGCATTTTCACATTTCTCACAAACAACTGCACAGTGTGGCGTCACGCCTCTCTGGTAGCCACAAGTTTGCATTCTCTCATTCTTGCACTTAACTCTTATCTTAGTTTAGTTGGAAAGCAGGGATACACTTGCACTAAAAAACTGTCCCTGAGACAATCCGCTCTGAACTTTTGAAAATAAGTTAACAAAAATTTTTGCTGGTGTTTCATAACAGCCGGTGAAAAATTGAAGGCAACTTATACTCGTATATTTTCTTTGTGCTCCGAGTCTCTGATAGGTCCAGAATACTCTGAATTTATGTGAATTTTAAGCGAATTTTATTTGATATTGAGCCTTTTTCTTTTTTGGATTATTTAGTTACCAGTCATTGAAAAGTTTTGCGAACATGAGCCCGTGCACTATATCGCAAAGAATTTTATTAAATGTAGTGGAAATATTCATTAAGAACTCAGTTGAGTTCTTCTTAAACGAATAGAAACCCTAAGTGTGGTTATTTAAAAGAGGCTATTTGCTTGAAGAAGGCTTATGGCCTATAGTACTTTCCTCAGGTCCTCATTTTCTTTTGCCAACCTTATTTTTCATACTAACAACATTCCTCCTTTTTGTTGACACATTGACTGTATCACTGATTTTTCATGGGGGAATAAAGATACTTTAAACCAGTTTTTGTTGACACATAAAGAAGCCACTCATAAGCCGTCTCATGTGGGTATGCAGAATGATCTGTGAACTGTTCAAAACTATAAGATGTTCTAGACAAGACACTTCTTATTCGAACTTAAAGAAGAATTTAAGAGATAAGAGAGGTTGATCTGACAGTTAACGAGGCAAAACAAAGCACCTGCTGTAGCTTTCTCCATCCGAAGCATGCGTCATCCGTGACTCGGCAGCAATATTCTGCTCGCTCATTTCATACGTATGATTGCCAAAAATGATAGAAACAAGATTGCACCCCTCAGAGAGTGCGTGACGCCACATTAGCTGAGTTGTGCAGTGTTGCCAACCATTTGCTCTTCACAATAAATTTATTGCTCGTTTATACCCAAAATGCGAAAATTTTTAGGTTTCGTGTTTGTTTCCTTTTTAATTTAAAGCCACCGAAACTGTAATTTATAAAAAAATTTTATTATTAAACAAAAGTAGGTTAAAAAAAGGTCACTGTGAGAAGATTCTAGTACTAATGAAAATTTGTTGATTCTTGCAAAATTTGATATGGTGAAAAGGCAAATTTAATTTTTTGCTGTTTTTAAGTTACTGCAAGAATATTAAATTTTCTTCTCTCAACTCTTCTTAACATTGAAAACCTTTTTACATATTTTAAAAAGCGTTTGAATTTACTGAATGCGAATTAAAACCATAGAGGTGTAATCGTTTCTTCCAGTCCTCAATCCTTAGTGGGACATAAGGCATCAAGAGGTGTATTCATAGTAAAAATTAGCAAAAAATACCAGAAAATACTGAAGAAACCATAACGAAATTTTTACAAAAAAAGTACCTTATCTTGTTACATAACCTCAAATATAGCAAAAGTCGTTCTCTTAGCAAAAAACTCATAAACTGAATTGTACATAACCATAGCACATTTATTTAAGAAAACGCACAATCTTAAGACAATTTGTCACGCCTAGAAGGTTCGTTAAGTAATTCAATAAAAATTTGGTATTTTATTATCTTTAAATGGGCATTTTAGTGCGTTTTTATATCCAAAGCTAGGCAACACTGCGGTAGCAAGAGAGAGATTTGACTGCTGAAAGCAGAAGAACGGCAACAACAACCGCAATCGCGGGCAAAGCGACCAGATGTTAAAAAAAAGTAAAGCTAAATAAAACTGAGTGAATTATTGAACTAATTTTTAAAAAATGTATATTTTCCAAAATTATAAGCATTACATTTTAATTATAACAGGCTAGAAAAATGGTATGAAGAAAGAACTAAAACTAGAGACTAAATAACAAAAACAAAATGCTAAGTCAAGTTACGAAAATGGTAATCTGGTCATACTGGTCACCAATTACGCTAATATGACGTCACGAATTGTCAAATTCTGTGAGAGCAAAGTATTATTCTTTTCGTCATGTTTTCTTGCGTTCGTTCAGTCAATCTTTGGTCAGACTGCAAGGAAGTAATAGTGCCCACACTTACCAGCGTTTCGTAGTCCCTTACCGCAGCCCTTAGAGAACACAAAATTGAGCAAAACTTATCCCGTAGAGAACACCTGCGTTCTTTTAATTACATATTTACACAATAATTCGGTTTCGTGCGTATGTGTTTAGTTGTATCTACACAATGTTGCCATTGATATTTCTGCTGACACACTTTTCCACACATCCGCGTTATCAGTTACAATTTTTCATTGTTTAATAAACCAAAGCCAAAAAACCAACAAATGCAAAGAGTTCATTTATCTATAATTAACATTATGCAACATTGTTTTTAAGTGATTTTAATAAATATTATAATTTTTCTAAGTTTATTTTGTAAATGATTTCGAAATGTGCTGTTTGGCAACACTGTATGGTGAGAGAGCAATCAGCTGACATGGTTCTACGGAATTTTCCAAAATCCTGCGATAAAATCTACGATACTACGATACGGAAAGGAAGTAATTTTTCATTTACATGGGGCTTTCGTTAGTTTGATCGTAACAGCTGACAGGGGACTGCGTTTACGTCGGTGAGTGTGCGCAGCATAACATGCACGTTGACTGAGTTTATTTTCTTCGAATACCACCTGCACAATCTCAGTTTTTCCGACGTCTGTCGTAAACAAACTGCGGTCGTAACCTCGGTTACGTAAGCAAATCAACTGATTCCTTCAAAATCTCTGTGAGCCGGTTGATGGTCAGATGTTGGCTCCACCTCTGCCGTTTTTTTGGGCTCGTTACGCAATTGAAAAACATATCTCTCCCTCTCTCTCTCTCGAAGAACGAAAACCACACTCTTCAATGCTCTCATCACGCGCTCACCTTATTGGCACAGAAACGTGAACACTGCCGAGAAAGAGATGTTAGAAGTATATGAAAGGCAAGAAGAAGATGGAATAGTAAATGTGCAATCTTTATAATAACACGAATATCGGCATGTTGTTTTTTCGGAAGGACCCTTCGTTTGAGCATCTTTGGATGGTAATTGAAAGCAAGGGTTCTTGAAAACCCAAGGAATGCAATGAAGGACCAAGCTTATAGCGTTTTTTTTTTGCGCTTGGCTTGAATAAATGACGCATTTTCGCAAAGAGTGAGACAATTATTATTACTGTTATTATTATTTATTTGGAAATTTAGAGACCAAATAAATAGAAAAAAATGAAATCAGCTGTTCTACTGATACTGCCTGTTGAATGTGCCTTGGCTCAAATCGAAAAACGCTTGTGCATCGCAAGAAGAAGAGAAGGATAAGAGTTTTAATTTCAAGAAAAGCCAATTTATTGTTACTGCTTTAATTTCCGCAACGAATGCATTTCTCCACATTTCTGCACAAACGCGGGCTAGCAATTTTTGTTGTTGTAATTTCTGTAATAAAATCGAAATATTATCGCTATGTTTTAATTTAATGTGTATTTATTTTCATTCAATTTTAACTGACAGCAATCCGGCATGAAATTGGTAGCTCCTCAACCACACATTTCGCACAACAAGCGTTTGATTAATGTTTTAAGCCAGCGGTTTTTAATATATGTATCTACACGTGTGTGCGTATGTATGCATGTATATACTTCTATTATTTTGGCTGCAACGCCCCATATGGGGTGCAGCAAACACTCAAACATGGACTGTGCGAGCGAAAAGAGAAAATCGAAATTGATATATGAGGAAAAAAATACGTTAATTGTTGTTAACTTGACGCTATTTAGGCGTGCACAAGCACGCAAAGATTACAGCCAAGATTGCTTGACGCTGTGGAAAGCAATAGAAAAAATGAAATGATTGAAAAAAGCAGTAATACATAACTGAAAATAAAAATGAAAAATTAAAGAAAATTTATTTGAAGCACTCGGAGACGCAAAAAAGTGAGTGGCACTCAACGCAGTTGCACCCGGCAAAAGTGATGGTTATAAGAGTGGCAACAACACCATCTTCATCAACAGCAACATCAGCACGAGCACGAGCACAGACATCGGCTTCTTCTTCTTCTGCTTTTTCTTCCACGCCATCAACTTCAGCCATCAACGTCAACTTTATTGCAAACACTATCGCCCGCCATCATCAATGCCGGTGGTGAAGAGTATCCTCACTCAAAGACACATTTTAATATTCACATTTATTCAGCCACACATTGTCAGCAGCTACCATTTAAGTATACCAGACGAGTACAAAGCGAACATCGAGCTGTAGCCTCTATTAGCTGGCAGTGCAGCCATTCACTTGCTTGGCGAGCGCGCTGTTGCAGATATGCATCGCTGCCTTGTGATGACGCCGCGGCAAGTGTGCAATATTTTGCTGCAAGTTCTAGCTGCGAGAAAAGTCGTGTGAAATGGGAGTTTATAGAAACCCGGTATCGTTGCTTGTTCTTGCATTAATGGCCTAGAACGTGAACGAGCGTTGAATATGGAATGGAGGTTGGCGTTGTTGTGTGTGTTGCATTTCTAAGCGTAAGAGTTGTTGTTATTGTGTTAGTGGTTGTGCGGCTATATGCTGTTGTACCCACTTACATACATACATACGTGTAACGTTGCATGCCCATAACGACTTTGTTGAAGCGGTGTCGCCACAAAGTGGCTACAAAATCCACGCACGCCACTTTGTCTTTCTCACTGTGCCACTGCTGATTCAACCATAAAAATTGGCGGCGGTGTATGTGCACTGGCCATGGCCGTGTGCAACGGACCCATACGTTCACATCTGGACGCACACGAGCACATTTAAGCGCATACCACCCGTAATTTACTAATTTATATACCTACATACAGTTGTAGAGAATGGCACATTTGCATATTTATTGCTGTTACAAGTGGTATTTGATTGCGAGCTGTGAATGCCAAGCGCGGGTAGATACTTACAGTCGAATGCATGCAGTTGCAAATACAGTGGCGTGCACAAAATCAGGATAGGTTATAACTAAAATATTACAAGGTCTTGCAGACTTAGGATTCAATGGCTAAGCTAGTTTTCGACAGAAATGTACATATTCTGCGTATTTTCAATTAACAAACTAAAAACAACAAACAAAAAAAAATTATTCAAATGCCAAAAAAAAAATGCAGTTGCTTGAGAGAAATGTGAGAATGCGTACCAAAATGCAAGAAGAGCAAATTATAAAGGGTTTTTCAATAAGGGCGGGTAGATGTTGAGAATGTCAATCGTGGCGTTTGCTGTGTGGCACGTAGCGCCGTCCTGCTGGAACCACATGTCGTCTAGGTCCATATGGTTCAATATGGGCCATAAGAAATTGGTTATCATCGTTGTGTAGCGCTCGCTGTTGTCGGTGACCGCCTCACCAACGTCGTTTTCAAAAAAGTACGGACCAATGACGCCGCCGGCCCAAAATCCACACCAAACGGCAACTTTTTGAGGATGCATTATCACCTGGTGAACCTCGTGTGGATTGGTGTCGTCCCCTATACGGCAATTTTGTTTGTTAACACAGCCATTCATCCAAAAATGCGCCTCGTCACTAAAGATGATTTTTCGCCCAAAACTGGGGTTCTCTTCCAAACGATTCGAAGCCCAGTCAGCGAACAAACGGCGTTGTCCATGGTCATCAACTTTGAGCTCCTGGGTCAGTTGGATCTTGTACGGGTGTAGGCCCAAGTCCTGACGCAAAATTCGCCAAGTTGAAGTCTGCGAAAGGCCAAGTTCTTGTGCACAGCGAGGAATAGACTGCCTCGGGTTCTGCTGTACACTTTCACGTGCCGCGGCAATGTTCTCGGCTGATCTTGCGTTCCTTGAACGTACGGGTGTTGGCTGATTGTTTACTGACCTGGTCGTCTCAAATTTGGCCACCAAACGTTGAAGAGTCGACTTTGAAGGGCCACCACGTCTACCGAAAAGTGTGCGCAATGCGCGCAACGTTTGCATTAATGAACACTCATGGGATAATAAAGTTTTATCATTTGAACGTGCTGTTCAATCGTGTAACTTGCCATGATGATTTGGCATAAACAACTGAATAATAAACAAAAGATTTGAGAGATGTCACCAAAACAAAATGGCTGCCACAGGGCGCCAAAATCGACCCGCGCCAATTGAAAACCCCTTTACAAACAAGGCACGAATAAATTGCGAATTTCTCCTACAACGGTATTCTCTTTATTGTTTATTTATCGATACGTCACATTCAGAATTACTCTGTAATTTTTAATTTTAGTTACACGGCGTCCTGCCAGCAACCCAAAGATGAAAGATTGCCAGGTTTGGAGATCTAAAGCAAAATTGTGAGAGTAACTTCAGGTGTTGACCCCATGCAGTCGAGCTGTGCTGGCTGAACTGGTTTTGCTTAGCTTTGAAAACTTGTATACCCAAATGGGCGCTTTGAACGCTGTCATAACAATCAGATATTTCGTAAAAAGAAAAAGGAAACAGCGATGTCAAACATATTCGCTAGGCTGTATTTTCAAAAGTTTCAGTCTTTTGTTGATTTCGCATTATCACTCGTCTACCTGCTAAAATTCGTATACATAAATAATTTCGCGAGTAGCGCTCCGGTCGATTCCAAGTTCTTTACTGCTACTCCAACTACAGAGTGCACCTAAAATTTTGTTTGACTACTCTGGCTCTGAGCTGCTAGCAGTAACGAATCGTCTTTATCTTCGTCTTCGGCTACGCTTCCTCTATGACTGCAACATAAAATTGAACAGAAGCTAAACCAAATCAAAATAAAAGACAGGGGTGTTCAAGTCCTAATGTCAAAAGCGCGGCCAGTAGAACATTGAGCTATTTGAGCGGCCGCCATAGCCAAATGGCTTGGTGCGTGACTACCATTCGGAATTCAGAGAGAACGTAGGTTCGAATCTCGGTGAAACACCGAAAAGAAAGTACAGAAAAAAAATATTTCTGCCATGAAGGAGCTCCTCATAAAAATATCTACCGTTCGGAATCGGCTTGAAACCGTAAATCCTTCCAACTGTGGAACAACATCAACACGCATGCCACAAATAGGAGGAGAAGAATCGGTCATATATATAAACTTTATATAAACTTCGCCGTACATCAGGCGCTTCAAACAAACCTGCCATTTGGTCTCATTTCATATAAGTATTTCAGTATTGTTCTATTAATTTTTTACAGTTAACGAAGCCAACAAGCAACTAAGTAACATGAGCGACTTACTTTAATTGTTTTCGTATATCACCAATAAAATCTCAGTTTTTTCGTAAACAAAGCACCGTCACAACCCCCACGAGGTAACATAATCAGCTGACTCCTTCAAAATCGCTGAGAGCCAATTAACATTCTGATGTCGCCCTCTGCATTCTGTGCAATGTGCCAGCAATCTACTTTAAACCAACAAAAACAGAGACGAACAAACCAACACCAAAAATGATGCTCTCAGATGAGTTCAAATTTAATTATTGAAGTTCTAATAGTATTAGATGAGAAAATGTGAGAGCGTCAATGAGTGCCAAAGCGACGTGTGTATGTATTTATTGCTAAGGTGGGTTTATATTGGAGCAGCTTTAATAATTTGTATAATAATAGTTGAAAATGTAAATAGGTACCCCGCAAGAATGATAGATTACAAGATTGCCGCAGTATTTGCAAGTATTTCTGACTGTAACGCAACAATTAGACAAACAAGAAAGAGAACGCCATAATACGACAAATTCGTTCATCAATAACAATAAAAATGAGAAACAATACAAAAATAAAAATGAGAAACAATACAACAATAAAATGAACACAAGTGTGCAATTATGTCGTCAGCAAACCAGCTGATTTAGTCAAATTCACTGAGTTCAGAATAATATTCTTCTTGGCTTTTTTGTTCGCATTTTCACATTTCCTTCAAGCAACTGCGCCAGAGTGACGTTACGCCCCTATGTTGGACACCAATTCTATTATTCTTGGCCACCTTTTCTATTTTTTTAATTTTATTCAAAGCTTCAATCTTTATACAGAATTTGTAAATAATCACAAATTTTAATTGAAATTTTAAATTTCTTAATAAAAATTTGAATAATGAATTGCAAGTTTAAAGTGGCCATAATTTTCTTTGTACCTTTTTCCATCTTTTACATGAAAAAATGCGCGCGACCATCTGTAGAAAATGCAGCTTAAAAAACATTCTGAATATTGTATGAACGCATTTGTAACTCACTGTAGTGATACCCAGTGTTAGCATGGAGAGTTTATTTTATGATTTTTCTTTAATACAGAGTTTGGATAATTTAAGTAGGCTGCTAATTTTTTGGTCTGCCACACTTTCTAATGTTGAAAATGGTGCAGAAACAGAGCAGTTTATTTATGTCTTGCTAAGATCAGGGCAGTGGCAGAGTAGGTTCCAAATTTCAATTATGCAAAAAAACAAAATTATAAAATAAAACTTAAAGAACAGCGCGCAACTAAAATGGAATATACCTATACCTTTATTTATATATATTTTTGAATTTCGCTACCTTTTAACTGCCAAATTTATGATAATTACTTTCAAATGAAGAACTTACAGTTTGCTTTGTGGTTACTATTAATCGTTTTTTATATGAAATGAGCCTACTGTGAAGTAGAGTTCTTTGTGAAGTAGAGTCCTTTGTGAAGTACAGTCCTTTGTGAGGTTTTCCTTACATTTTTATTAAAATGCAATCAGTCGTCTCGATTTTAATTCGCACACATTCTAAAAATGTTGCGGTTAATTAATTAAAGTCTCATACAGATTAAGAAACTCACCGAATTTCTTCATTAATAGGCTGTGCAAAAAATTTGCCCAAGAAGCCCTCTGTATTTTTAACAAATTGATAAATTGCGCTTGAAGACAGCAACAATGTTTCGTCTTCTGTATCATTCACACATTTTTTCGACTTGCTTCCCCTACACAATAAAATCGCACTGAGATTTACACTTTTATTGCAGCTCCGATATAAGCACCACATCAAAGCTTATAGAATTCGGTGTTCTACAGTTAGACACTATAGTCCAGTCAAAAGAGGATTTAACTTCATAATTTTAGGAGGATGCGAGTTTATGGTTTTATTATGTAAAGCCCATCACTGTGAACTTAAATTTGAGTTTTCGGGGTCGGGGGTTGTGTCCCGCGGCCGCCATCTTGGAAATAAGGGTGCAACTAGTTTTTGCGATTATCTCGTGAATTTCGAAAGTTACGAAAATTTTGTAAAATACTTTTTTGTAGATAATAATATTATCTACAACTTTCATTCAAAACTTTTTTTTGTAAAATTAATAATAAAAAAGTTATAAACAAAATTACGCGAAAAATTAAGGGATCAATTGTTTTAAAGCGTAATAACTTCTTTTTTATAGATTTTATGGAAAATATACTTTAGAGCTTTTTTATAGAGCATTCTTTTGCGAATATTTTTGTCTATGAGTTTTTTCCGCTATCTTTATTTAGTCGTATGATTTTGAGCTGCTAAGCGGAGCAACCAACACATTAGCGAAGCGCGTACATGATTACACAGGCCGACAAAATTTAACCAACATTCAGACCCAGAAACCAGACTATATATTTCCGAAGGTTTATGATGCGCTGAATCCAAATCTGGCCTCAGAATTGCTCTATCTGCTCTGGTTTTCGAGATATCCTAACCTAAAAGTGCAAAAAACTCCATTTTTGCCCATATTTGAGGTTATGTACCCTTGCAGATGTTTTCTTTTACCAAAATCAAAGGATGGCATCTTTAAATACAAGCCTTCTTTTTTCAAATGGCGTTTTGTTTGCTCAAATATCATTTTTTTTCGCAGAGATATCGCATTTTGAAATTTTCATGTTTCGAAATTTTCCTACACCTGAAAATCGATTGAGATAACATAGACATGATATAGTCGATTACTAATTTTCTTGGGCTTGAGGGCCTGATATATATGGATTAATAGTATGTAAATTTGGAGTTTGTGGGTAAGCCTGCTCGCGGTATGATAGGGATGGTTTCTAGGGGTTAGGGCTGTGTGTGACTCGGTACCCAAAGGTCAGATAGTGTAGGGGTGTGGTGAGTCAGCACACTTATAGTGTGAGACAAAATTTTAAGAAAAATAGGACTCAATTCAAGAAAATTAGTAATCGACCATATCATGTCTATGTTATCTCAATCGATTTTCAGGTGTAGGAAAATTTCGAAACATGAAAATTTCAAAATGCGATATCTCTGCGAAAAAAAATGATATTTGAGCAAACAAAACGCCATTTGAAAAAAGAAGGCTTGTTTTTAAAGATGCCATCCTTTAATTTTGGTAAAAGAAAACATCTGCAAGGGTACATAACCTCAAATATGGGCAAAAATGGAGTTTTTTGCACTTTTAGGTTAGGATATCTCGAAAACCAGAGCAGATAGAGCAATTCTGAGGCCAGATTTGGATTCAGCGCATCATAAACCTTCGGAAATATATAGTCTGGTTTCTGGGTCTGAATGTTGGTTAAATTTTGTCGGCCTGTGTAATCATGTACGCGCTTCGCTAATGTGTTGGTTGCTCCGCTTAGCAGCTCAAAATCATAAGACTAAATAAAGATAGCGGAAAAAACTCATAGACAAAAATATTCGCAAAAGAATGCTCTATAAAAAAGCTCTAAAGTATATTTTCCATAAAATCTATAAAAAAGAAGTTATTACGCTTTAAAACAATTGATCCCTTAATTTTTCGCGTAATTTTGTTTATAACTTTTTTATTATTAATTTTACAAAAAAAAGTTTTGAATGAAAGTTGTAGATAATATTATTATCTACAAAAAAGTATTTTACAAAATTTTCGTAACTTTCGAAATTCACGAGATAATCGCAAAAACTAGTTGCACCTTTATTTCCAAGATGGCGGCCGCGGGACACAACCCCCGACCCCGAAAACTCAAATTTAAGTTCACAGTGATGGGCTTTACATAATAAAACCATAAACTCGCATCCTCCTAAAATTATGAAGTTGGCTATTTTTTTCGTCTCTTTTGACTGGACTACTACTCTCTGCGCTCTTACCTCCTGCATAAACATACCCTAAGACAGGCTGGTGGACAAATGTTTCGGTAATACTCTGCTCTATTATGGTCTTTGTAATCTGGCTCAGACGAACATCAGACGAAAAAAACGAACATCAGACGAAACTATTCACAGATAAATAGTCATGCACTTAAAGACGCTAATGCGTCCTGCCCTGCCAATGCCAAAATTCACGAATTTTTTTTTAATTTGCTCCAAGTAAAAAATGATTTGTCAGAAAAAGGAACACTAAAAAATCATTCTTTTATATTGAATTAACTTAGTAAGTAACACAGAATAAAATAATCAAGGCATTCGCATATAGAAAAGTAATTAAACGAAAGTGGCAATTTCATAAGTGTCCGTATTTGTATGTCCGCAACTGTATGTGTAAATGTATATTTATGCACTTTCAAATAGAATTAGTGATTATTGCATTAAACTTTTAGTGCGGGTCTCGGTTATTTGTATTGCATTTGAATTTCGAGTATCAAAAGGGGGGCCACTTCATCTGGCACTACCAAAAAAACGACATAAGAAAATATATTGGCTCTTCACACGAAAATTCACTTCATTACTTCGAAAAGCTCTAAAAAATTCATAGAAGGGATGTAGAGGTTAAAGCTAATGCTTTGATCTTATCTACTATGTGGGAGGGGTAATATGAGCAAATGAAATATAACTTCCACCCTAATGACCAGTTGTTGTTGTAGCAGCTTATCAAATGGAAAGTTTAATAGTTTGCTGGGTTTGTTCTTATTTGTATGGCATTTTTATTCTGCTATGTTCTATTTTAGGGCCATTAAGCAAGGATGATAGATACCAGGTTTCCTCGCTAGGTATGGTGAAAAAAAATTTTGGGGGAAACTTTGGATTCTACGTCATTCGTTTTGTGTTTCTCAAAACTTAGCTTAAGCTTAGTGAAACATAAAACGAATGACATCGGCATATCTGTCAAATTCGCTCAGAGCGGAATAACGGTATGCTAGATAGTACACCTCTAAAAATCTTTTCACCATGACCATTTAGTATTCTAAAAGGTATTTTTCATAGGTTTAGGGTTATAAATTCAAACAAACTCGCAAAATACTGAAGATTTTTTTAATTTCCCACCTTGATGATGAAAAATTATGTTGGCGGTACATAGAAGGTAAATCATTTGGAAGCAGTAGTTTTTGACTAATTTTTAAGCATTTAATTTTAAGCCCCTGCAAAAGTGGGAGTAACCATCGAGCGGATTGATATGTTAACATCAGGTTTGCAAAAAATTGTGCAGAGACATAAAGTGGTATGACCTTGCAGGGCAATATGCAGGTTCATTTATGGAGATAATTTTTCCACTGAATATACAGTGAGTCGCAGCTTATTTGATGCAGCCAAATAAAATTATTAAAATATCAAATATATTTGATCGTATTTCCATTACAGAAAAAAATCTTTTTTTATTGTTGAATAACTTGTTTCATTTAATAACAAAAAATGTTTGTTCATAAGAAAGATATTGCAAATTAAAGTAATTCAGTTAGAGTTTTGAGGTCACAGCTTAAATGATGCACTAAATTAAAAGTATTCAAAAACATAAACACATTAATATTTCAATTTTTATGATTCCGGCTAATACTTAGTGGGGTATCCCTTTTGATTCAGAACAGCTTTTAATCGGAAATTCATAGATTCTACAAGTTTTGTTGAATAATCGGGACTAATTTTGTCCCATTCTTCCTGTAGCGCCCGTTTCAGTTCAGAAGCATTAGAAATATTGTGGTTTCTTATTTTATTTTACAGCACTGGACACAACTTCTCAATAACGTTGAGATCTGAACTCTGTGCAGGTGTCTGTACTACATGTGGGCAGTTCCAAATAGGCAAAGTTTTTACAATACCAGACGTATGCTTGGGATCGCTGGCTTGGTAGAACCTAAACGAATCCCTAATGTCCATTTTGTCCGCACTTTGTACTAAATTATCTTTAAGCAGATCCAGATACATCTCTTTATTCATGCTTCCTTCGATAAATGTTAAATTTTCGACGCCTGAATAGGACATGCAACCCCATACCATCACACTGCCCCCGTCGTGTTTAACTGTAGAGCGCAAATTATTTGGTTAAAGCGCGGTGTTTGGTTTTCTCCAAACGCAGGACTTCCCAACAGACCTGAAAAGGTTAAATTTGCTTTCATACGCAAAAACAACGGACTTCCAGAAGGAAATGTCTTTGTTCAAATGTTGTCTGCAAAACTCTATTCTTTGTTTTCTATTACAAGCATTAATCAACGGCTTATTTGGGGCAGTCCTTCTATTAAAATTTTCTTCTCGCGCAGAACTCTACGAACAGTGTCCCGACTAGAAATTTTGGTAAGGCTGTGATTAGGCGCAAATAAGGCAGACCGCATTCCAAATTTGCGCCTTATAAGGTAGCCAAACTAGGCCCAAGTCCCGAAAGGTATCGCCACACGTCTGCCTCATTAGGCGCAGGTTCCAAAAACCGAACTTCGGTAATGCTTCGGATGCCCTTATACAAATCAGTTAGGGATTCCAATTTATGCCTAAGTGAGACACTGCCACAGATTTTCGTGACCCCAACCAAATTTGGTATTGTTCAGGCATGCCAATCTTTGCCTTGCCTAACGTGGGTATGGTAAGGTAATAGTGAGGTGTGCCTCAGTAAGGCCTGCCTAATTCGGGCCTAACTGATTCTTTGGCATGCCTCACTGTAATTCTAGTCGGGGCAGGGTTACAGATTTTGCCTAAGTATTTTTAGACTTCGTTCGTTAATTTTGGAGCGCTTTTAATCGGGTTTTTCTTTAACTTTGAGAACAATCCACCTATTATATGCATCAATTAATATTTTATTTAGCACAGATCTTCCCTTATCTTCTATCCTGTTTTTGTGGCGAAAACTTTCTATAATGTGCTGGACAGTTGAGGAAGTAATAGCAACAATTTTCAACAATTTTTCGTTCGCTTTTGCCCTCTTTATAATGTCTTCCCTTTCTTTAATTGAGGTTCGTTTTCCCATTTTAAAAAATTTTAAAATTTTTTCAACTTTCCTTACAACATTTTTTGAGAATGACTTAAGGCTAAACAGAAAAAAATACATTTCACCGTTATTGCATTCGCAGAAAAAATATAAAATACACTGCATCATTTAAGCTGTGAGTATATTTTGATGAGAAAACTATTTGTTTCTATGTATATGTTTTTAGCAAGCTTTGTTATTGTTACTGTTCTTTCTGCAGTGGTAAGCAGTACACACATATCTCAGTACAAGTCGTATACATTTATTTTATTAAATTTCATAAACATCGAGTAATTTTTTTTTTCTAAAAAAGTATTACCTGCATCAAATAAGCTGTGAGTCACTGTAAATGTCCGAGTTCTTTTTTGTCATGTATTTGGCTAAGTTTTTATGCTTGTATTTTCTATGTACGAATGAGTTGAATTTTGTTTATGTTTTTTGTAGTTTTGAAAAATACGCTTGAAGAACGAAAATCAATGTGGCACATGAACGCATTAGATTTGCATCTTAATAAATATTTTTTGCTTAAAGCCATATCAATTGGGTGTCCGAGTTCTTTTTTCGGCCACTGTAATTCTGCAATCGTTCGCACGCTTTTCCATCTATCCCTACATACAGCAGCAGCTACTTTACCATACACTGTGTTTTAAGAATTTCCCTGCCATTTTCCCGAACGGTTTATTGCTTTTCTTACAATTTCTAATTGAATAACTGCACTGCCAGAAAATAAAGAAATGTTGAGCTTCGGACCAAATATCAAGCATTATAACCCTCATGCCAAGATAGTCACTCTCACCGAAGGGTATTTAACGAAATTGCTGCTATTAACTTAAAATGGCCGTAAGCAAATTGAAAATGTCTCTACTTACAAAAATATGCAACTATGCAACTTTGTGTGTGGATGTGGGCATAACTGCATAACTATAAGTACTTACCACGCTGATTGTTATTCGTTGCTGTAGTGCTGCCATTATTGCCAATATTTGAATTTGAATTCGATGAATTGCTGTAGAAATGATTGGTGTTGTTTGTGTGACTATTCGAGTTTCTATGGGACGGTGTCAGCGGTGAGCCCAGGCCATTGTCAACATCGGCACCAGCAATGTTGCCGGTGTCGGTGCCAGTGCCGCTGGCGGTTGCAACGTGACCAGCAACTTCGTTGGCGGTTGTGGTGTTTGTATTGATGTCAGCTTGTATTGTTGTTGTCATTGTTGTTATTACTTGCGCGTTGGCGCGCTCTCAACGAGGCAGGCAGGCAGGCGTAGTGTGTTATTTGCGATCCGCAGTTGCTGCTTGCTGTTGTTTGCTATTTGTTATGAGTTGCGTTGTGTTGTGTTGTTGAACGGCAACGTTCAACACCCTTATTTTTACAAAGTGTTGCCCTCACTGGCAATTGCTTGAGCTCGTAGTTGATTGCGCCTTTGGCGGTAACAAAGAGCAGGGAATTTTTTTTAGCCCAAAGTTGGCAAAAGAGTTTGTAGACGAACGAAACAAAGTTGGGACTGTGGCGAGTTGCAGCTGTAGAGTAACATTACCTTTAATTTGTTGCACTTTTTATTTTTTGTTGTAATTAGTTATTAGTTAACCTTTTATGTTGTTGCTTTGCTTGTTTTATGGCGTTGCAGCGGCCATTCGAATTGCGCGCTCAAATAGCGCTTGATTGTTGTTGTTGGTGCTGTTTTTTCACAGGTTCAGCGTTGCAAACGTTTTGACAGCTGTTACAGTTGTTACCAGTGTTGATTTTACCGTTGTCGTTACTGTAGCATTTGTATACTCTATAATTCTTTTTTTATGACTGGTCGTTTATGCTTTTGGCACAAAATTTTCTTAGTTTATTGTTTTTTACCTTTCAATAAACAAATTTCACTTTCCACTTTAATTTGATGTTTACCCTGAAATTAATGCATGAAAAATTTTAGTAGATAAACAAATGATGAAAAATATAGCAATGCTTTGTGCAGCACGAAGAAAAGTTTGAGTAACGGTCTTTGTTGAAAAATATGTATTTATGGGATAACAAGGTATAAATATATATGTATATACTAGGTTGTTCAGTAAGTTTTGCGGTTCGAGAGGACAAACACAATTTTATGGTTTGAAATACACTTTACTATGCAGTATAGCTAACACTGTTTTCGCGTTTTAAATGATGGCTCCAGGACCGAGCACGGCTCCGGCTCTGGGGTCTACTGAAATCCAGCAGGACAAAACTGCACTTTGCTCGTGGAATGCATGCATATGTGTTTCAAGAGGAGGTGTATGCTGTTCAAGAATCGATGAACTTTGTTGTGGAAAACAAAGATCTATATGTGTCTGCAGCGACAGCCAAGCCGCGCTAATGGCTTTAGACTGCCCCCAACCATATCAGCTCTGACTCCATAGCTACGATGGGCTCTGAAGCCAACTTCTTTGGCCCAGAGCCCGTTCTGTCACGCCCTTCTGCAGTCATCAAAGTCACGGTTAGCAAATGGGTTACTACAACCCACATGTGAGCTTGGCAGGCTGAGAGAGGCTGCAGACCGACTGTCGCAAATCCTCCTGCCATTAAGCAGAAGGGACTGCAGACAGCTGGTTGGACTGATGACGTGCCACTTTCTGGGCGAAGCACATGGAAAAGTAAGCATCTCAGGCAGTGTCCCCTGCCCAGCTTGTGAAGAGAAGAATAAGACGGCGGACCACTTCCTGTGCGTCTACCCCGCCTTCGCTCAAATTAGGCTTGAGGTATTTGGCACTGATGTGTTAAGAAGCGACCACCTTGGCTTCTTGGCACCACAAGATCTACTCAGATTTCTTCGGAGATCGGGTAGACTTAAAGAAAATGCATTATAGTCTCCCTCAACATCAATGCTCTTGTTCCGCCGAGACTCCAATACATGAATTCCATCCCTGTAGCGAGAATCTAGAAGGGCTACAAAATACGAAAACGCTTCCACAGCTGTTATACCCTCATCATTTGACGAAAAACGCTTTCCACGCATGCATTTCTTTAGGTCTGGAAACAGATGGAACTCGCTAGGGGCCAAGACTGGTGAATATATTGGGTGATCCAACACTTCGAACTTAAATTCATAAATTTTAACCATTGCCCAAATGCTTTTGTGACAAATGCTCGAATACTCCTTATGAAAAATAACTTTTTTCTTTTGCAAACTGGGTCCTTTTTCACGATTTTTCTCCTTCAGTTGGTCTCAAAGCTTACAATAATATTCAGAATTTATTGTTTTACCAGTTTGCAAGTAATCCACAAACAAAATTACTTTCGCACCCCGAAAAAACCGACTTTAACACCTTCTTGGCCGATTTTTGGACACGAACTCGTTTCGGAGGCGAAGAACCAAGTTCACACTACTCTTCAGCAACTTGTTTTGATTAAGGATCATGGTGATGGACCCAAGACTCATCCATAGTAATGAATCGACACAGAAAATCTACTTGATCCTTTCGAAATGTTTCTGAGAAAGTCCCATTCGAAGGTGTTTTTGTTCCATTGTTAGCGAATACCGCACCCAGCTCTCTGAAACCCAATACTTCAGTCAACACATTGCTTACATTTCATTGAGCAATGCCTAGGCCTTCTATCAAATCTCTTTTACTACCCTATATTTTCTTCTACGATTTCTGGTGTTGTTGTTGTTGTTATTGCAGCAGCATACCCTGTCAATGTAGTGTAGATTACCGGTCGTCATCGTCTAGCTCATGTTAGGGTAGGCGCAGGAAACTTGCTGTTTCGACAGATGTAAGCCGTGTTAGATGAGTGGGTTTGTTGCGACATGTGAAAAGATGGGTAGTATCGTGCTGAGTGCCTTCACATGCTGGACATATGTTCAGTATGTCGAGGTCAATCCTGGATAGGTAGGAGTGTAACCTGCTGCATTATTCAGAACGTAATTGTGCTGTTGATGTTTTTGGACGTCCTTGACATAGATCGTCTTCAAGGCTAGTACGATCAATACATTTGAATTCAGCAAAAATCTTTCTGCTGTACTAATTGATGGCGAATAGTCCCTATACATTTTCAACATTCGTTCATAAATTTCCTTTGCTTGTAAACCTTCCAAAAATAAAAACTCAATCACTGTCCGATACTTGATTTTTTCCATTGCAAAAAATACTGTGACACGTCTATACCAAATGTCTTGAATGAATTTACAGATTGAAATGAAACTTCACTTTTTTCATTGAGTAGTGTGGCAACATAACAACAACAAAAAAACATTTGGCTAGTAGCAACGCCCTCTCTTATCGAACTGCAAAGCTTATTGAACAACCTATTACATATTTTATACCTTCTTGTGTACACCCCGTTGCAAAATTATAAGCACACTACTTTTTTAATAAACATAACAGTTTTAAAAGTAAAAAAAATGTTTTTAATCCCTCACAAAACAGTCCACAACCTCTAAGGTAGGGTTCTGCTCATTGAGACTAGCGAGACTTGGCACCAAGTTGGCTGATGAGTACGCAGCTAATAACCTATGCATACTCTTACAGGCTTGTATGCTACTTATTTTTTAGAAAAGTGTAAGAGCAGCGAATGAAAGATGGCGGAATGAACTCACCTGGATAATCACCCGACAATAGTGGCCGACTCTCAATGCTAAATAGACAGAATCTCTGCTGCGCCAAAATAAGCACAATCTTAGCACATTGATATCCGTTATAAGTGCCTAATAGTCAGGCCCACAAGATGGATGTGAAAGCACATGACTTCTGCAAAAGCTGTCTAAGAAGAAGAAGACACCTTCTGTATCATTGTGTTGCATGGTGAAAAGTTGTATCAAACTGTATCCAAACTGTATTAATTTGACGGACAATCGTGTGAACGAGTGTGTGAATACATGTGAAATTATCATGCCGAATTCGTGCTGGCGAATCACCCCGTTACGTGGCAGATGAAGTTCCCCTCATAATTGTGTCCACCATAGTATTGGCCAAACATAACGCCTCTTCTATTCGTCATTTCCCCACTCACTATCTCTATGCTGGATTAACTTGACGACAAATTTGCACGCGAAAGCAACAAAAAATTTATCGAGTAAGATTCGCCGCTAGCGAGTATGGATATAGCTCATTAGACTGGTATACCGCACAAACTCTTAGGGAAAAAAAGTGGCCTATACTAATCTATCATCCTTGATTGTGCTGATCTATCCAGTCGCAGGTTTACTATTCTAGGTAGACAATTTTTAAATTCACTAGGGATATCAGGGATCTTCTAAAATTTTTGAAAAGTTCACATTGTTTTAGGAGAGGTAACTACAAGTTCCCACGTCACATTACAAAGGGCTATCAGCCTCAATGTTGTTGTTGTTTCATGTTCTATATTTCAGATTCAAATATGTAGTTACAATGGCATAATAATAAATAACAGAACGTGCGACTATAACATAAGTTGTCAGTCTGGGTTATAATAAATAAACAGATTATTTTGGCACATGGTTAATTTTTTTATTTTTATTCTTTTATTGTTCTTCAACATTACTTAATAAAAAGTACTAATCCAAATGAAAATATAAATAAATATATAAAGACATAAATTAATCAGTACACAACAAGTAACAAGCAGATTACGAGAATTCATTAAGAATAAACTCCATGTACTTGAGGCAGCTAGATAAGAGTTTGTGAAGAGCTTTATTAGCACTACTGTTCAAAATCACCCTCCTGCCCCTACCGCCCTCCCCTTGCCGAGCGATCAAACTTATAGCATAGACAGACAAGTCGTCTCTGAAGTAGTTGATGTTTGTAAGTGATAGACCAGGATACAAATCGCGAGGTGTACATTTTTTGGCTGGGTTTAAAAATACCAGGAATTCATTTACATTTAGTTTTTCTATAAACTGCGGAATATATGCCCTAAAGGAAGCAGAAGAAAAAACATTTAGAGGCTCCGTATTACAAGTTTGCGATAAATGTTTCCATTTTTTAAGGATATGGGGAAGTCTGTTATGTGGCAGAGAAAAACAGCGCAAAACGTAATACATATAACTCTCTATATTGCGGCAGCAAATTGGCTTTAATGTGGATCATATCGTTCGGCGTCTTTGCAGAAAAAAAAATCAGTTTTTTAATCAAGGAACGCAAAAGTCCCTCTTCTCTCTTCTTGAGTGGCGCGATAACCACTTACGCAATTTTTTCCGCGTTTAATAAAGCGCGCTGGCCGTTGCTTTCTCGTGCTTACCAACGTCAGCTGGACACACCAAGTGAAGCCAAGTCCTTTCCCCTCTAATCTTTGCAATGCAGAGGAGGCCTTCTCTCTATGGACTCATATTTTTCCACACCCCAAGCCTCTGCAGCATAAAACATGGTCGAGCTTGAGCACGCATCAAAGATTTAACGCTGAATAACTTTGTCATTTACCAACCGATCGACTTCAACATACATGTTTTCGATATGTCAATTCTGTACAACCAGAAGAACCCGCTGAAATAGTGACGCTATATTTGTTGTTCTAACTCAACGCGCATATCGCAAAAAGTATCGCGGCAAACAGGTACCGTCTGACAATACTATTCGTCGTTTGGTGTCGAATTTTTTTGAGCACCGGACAGTAGGAGATCGTCAACATGCCGTTCATCAACGACCAAGACGCTCCAATGAACTTGTTGAAGAAGTGACGGAGAGCGTTGCCCAGGAGCCAACATCGTCATCGCGCTCAGCTTTTGACGTCAGTGAAACCACAATGCGGCGCATTTTAAAGGATGATTTTAATTTGTTTCCGTATAAAGTGCAATTGACACAAAGAATATTGCCGACAGACCATTCACGTCTATTGGAATACGGCCAAACAGTCGCTCGTATGGTTGACACTGGACCCAATTTTTGGAAGCAAATTTTAATGACTGACGAGGCACATTTTAACACATTTAGGGAACTGAGAATCCACACGAGATCCATGAAACGCCGGAAAGTAACTCTTTGGGCCGGCATTTGCGCCAAAACCACCACTGGGCCATATTTTTACCGAGAAAACGAAACGGTCGATGGAAACCGATATCGATGGATTTTGGCTCATTATGTCTGCCCGCAAATGCATGAGAAAGGCTTAGGCGGTCACTGGTTTCAACAAGACGGTGCGCGATGCCACACTGCAAATGCAACAATTGAATTTCTGCAACGAAAATTCCTTCGACGTCTAGTGTCAAAAAGAGACGACATCGACTGGCGCTCCAGATCACCTGACTTAACCCCCCGGACTTCTTTTTGTGGGGTTATCTGCAAAGTAAGGTTTACGCCAACAAGCCGTAGACTATTGACCAGCTTAAGGCAAACATTCGTGCCGAAATCGACGCTATAAAACCCGAAATTCTTGACAAGGTGATGACAAACGCAGAAAAAAGATCACAGTTTGTGATTGCTAATAAAGGAGGCCACTTGATTCATATTGTATTCAAAAAATAATTTTAATAAATTGTAAATAACGAAACCAAAAAAAAATTCTTCTTTTATACAAATCAGTTTTTTTTTTTCAAAGTTATTCAATGTTTTCATACCGACATAAAAGATGGCGCACCCTGTATATATTCTAGCTATGTAACATTTATTGCTGCTTTAGGCTTAAAAGTCTGATTGTATGCCATAGTAGACAACTGTCATAACCTAACCTAGTCTACTACAACAAAAACCATAAACGCAAAGTCTCGCACTTTGTACAAACAAATTAAAAATTTCATGAAAACTTTTAACTTTTCAACGAGAATTTTTAGAATATTTCGGGGTATGCAGAAAGAATTTTAGAGCAAATAAAGGGTTTTCCAATAACAGGTGTTATCATAATTTGAATAGCCCGCTATTTCGGTAGATGTCACTTTTGAAGCTGTCATTTTTTGATATTTGCCAAGTAGAAACTACGCCATTTATAAAAATGGAACGATACACGCTTAAACAACGCATTGAAATTATTAAAATTCATTATTAAAATGGTGAAAATTTGGCAAAGACGGTTCGTAAAACTCCCTCCGCACCTTGTCGGACCGCAATACAGAAATTGGTGAAAAAATTCGAGCTGTTGGGACAAGTTGGTGATGTGAAGAACAAAACCCATGCACGTCGCTCAAGAACAGCCCAAAATATTGTTGTTGTAGCCGAAAGAATTGAAGAAAACCCAGGTTTGTCCATTCCTCGTCGTTCTTTGGAATTAGGCATTCCACAAACGTCATTACACCGAATTTTGCATAAAGATTTGGGTATTAAGGCTTATAAAGTCCAGTTAACATAAGAACTCAAGCCGACGGATCATCAACAACGTCGTGTCTTTGCTGATTGGGTCGTTGAAATGCATGAAAATTATCCGGAGTTCCATCGAAAAATCATCTTGAGTGATGAGGCCCATTTCCACCTCGGTGGCTGCGTGAACAAGCAAAATTGTCGGATCTGGGGCTCAAAAAATCCAAGAGTTATTGATGAAAAGCCTCTCTATTCTCGGCGTGTGACTGTTTCGTTCGGTTTATGGTCCGGCGGAGTCATTGGACCCTACTTTTTCGAAAATGAAGCTGGAGCAACAGTTACGGTGAATGGATTGCGCCGTCGAGAGATGGTTCACGATTTATTTTTTATGACCGGAATTGGATGGTATTGATCTGGACAACGTTTATTTTCAACAAGACGGCGCTACGCGCCACGCAAGCACCGAAACCATTAATCTTTTACGAGAATAACACCTCTTATTGGAAAACCCGTTACATAATAAAAAAATTTCCTTTCTTTCGATACAACTTACATGCTCGAGGTTTTTTTTATTCTCGTACAAGAAAAAAAATGTCCTGACTTTTATAAGAAGAAATTGTTGAGGTACGGAATAATAATAATTAAGGCAGATATAGTTGACGCGTACATCCTTTATGAGATGTTTGGTCGAGCGTCTGCTCCAATTTGTGGTGTTCGTCTTGATGGTTTTGCACAAATGAGAGGTCTTAGAGTGGTGTGCTGCCTTCGAAAGGCTGATGGTTTTTATGAGGAGCTTTTTCATAGTGGAAGTTTGTCATTGATTGCGGAAAGGGAGCCGCTGTTTGAAAAAACGAATTCTGGTACCTGATGAATGAAAGCAGACGCCTGCAGCGCTTAAAAGGCTGCTCACAAAAACCACTTTCCAAAGAGATTTCATAGAACTGTAAAGATTTTATTTTTTTGTATTAAAAAAAACAGGCAAAACTTTCAAAATGACTTCACAGAACTGTAAAGTTTTTTTTTATTTTATTTTATTTTATTTAAAAATACAATTTTTTTGTTATTTAAGAAAACATTTTTTTTCTGTTTCCGCTTTTGGCAACCGCCTTTTAAAAAAGCTTTGCGTTTTTATATTTTAGGTTAGGTAAGTTTTTTTTACTTTAAATTTATTTAAAAATAAAAAAAATTGTATTATTTAAAAACCCATTTTTTTTTGTTCCTGTTTTTGGCAACCGCCTTTTGAAAAAGCTTTGTTTTTTTATAATTTTCAGTTTCATGGCCAAAATGGAATTCGAACTCGAACTCAACGACTGGTAGTCAAGCACAAACTCACTCGCCTACGACGGCCGGACTTTTTCAAAACTTTATACTGCACCTGAATGTACATAAATATGTATGTATGTATGTATTTATATTAGTATTCATAGCATGCACACATACATACGAGTATACACATGATTTTCATTACGTCAAACGCGATATGCAATGGATCGGTGGTCGATTAAGTGTTTCGCTCAGGTTTTGTTTATTCTAGCAGTGAATGAGGCGACCAACACCTGGCGGCGACCAAACGTAAACAAATGTAATGCTAGAAGCTTATTGACGCCCTATAAACAAATTACAAACTCAGCTAAATTAAATGTGAGTACTCGTTTTGAGGAAGACTCGAAAAGAACAGCAGCGAAGAAAGGTTCAATAAACCTTAACAAGTGCGGACCCAGCGGCAACAAACAAATTGCCATGCAAGACACGTCCAATACCATGACAATAGGCAAACAACCATAGATGGCAGACAGCTCCTGAAACACGAGTGAATAGATTTATTTACAATCGTAGATATAAAGCAAAAATGTAGTACAGCTCGGAGTGAGAGTGCGAGTGTGAGTGTGCAATTTTAAACAAATGCGTATGGACACACATACATACATACATACAAACATATATACACATGTCAGTCCAAATGTCCATCAACGAGTTCTTGAGCCGATTAATTTAAAACAAAAACGGCCGAAGGTGAGCGTTGTTAGGATTTTTTTATTGTATGTAGTTGTAATTTTAAATGAAAGTAGCAACGTCACTACGAATTAAGTATTTAAACGATTACTGGACTTAATGCGAGTTCAAGGCGTTTAAGTTAATTTTATGTTGCAAAAGCGAAAATGAAAATAAAAAATAAAAATAAAAATACAAATTAGAAAAACAAAACAACGGATGGGAAAGGTGAGATTTTAGTATGCAATTATGTGTATGTATGTGAGCCACATCTTCCGGGTCCATGATTATCTACTTTTGTTAGTATTGTAATTCAATAGCGGCGCGCGAAAGTTCGAGCGTAAAGTGTAAACTTTGAAATTAAAGGGTATCAATGCGGGCACTGGTGGGTTATTCGAAACGCCACACGGCCGGCTTTAACCTTGTTTTTCTCAAAACTGTGTTTTGAAAGTCGGTGACCACGATTTCTCGGAAACGGCTAAACCGGTTAGTCTGAAATTTTTACACCGGCTTCTGAACTATATTTTCTAGTACTTAATCGAAGCTTTTTTAAAACCGATAAACATTTTTTGTTTATACACAATTTAAGGCCAAAACTATTCCAAAAAACAGATTTTTTTTTTTTTGAGAAGCCGCCATTTTGTCAATAAATTTTTGTTTGCTTATTCCTTCGATTAATTACAAGAATATACAATACTTTAATCAAATCCGTTTGGTTTTTTCATTTCAGATAATCCACTTCGGAGATATAGTGGTCACCGTAAAACGTCTTTTTTTGGAGGGGCTCCTGGAAATCTGCTGTAGCAGCTATAAAAACTGTTATTCTTGCAAATAAATTTTTTTTAAATATTATTCAAAGTTACCATAATATGTGTATAAAGGCTTAAAACAATTAATTCAGAAGTTTTCTCAGGAAATTTTTTTTAAAAACCTCATTTTTCAGGGCTTCTAACTAGATGTAACCCCTTAAAAGCAACTACATTATTTATCAGTATAATATAAAGTGCGCTAAATGTCTGACCATAGCTGTATATATTTTATTTCTTTATATAAAATTTTTTTAATTTTTATTTTTTTTATTTTTTATTTTTTTATTTACTTTTTTATATTTTTTTAACATAATTTTTATTTTTTTAAACCTATTTTTGAATTTTTAATTTATTTTTATTTTTTTTAATTTTTTTTTTTTTTAATATGATTTTTTTCACACTCCTTCAACTTACAGCTTCACTTTATGCATTCGCCACTTACACGTAATTCGTATAATGAGCCAAGCAATGTGGCAGGCATGCACGGCATGAAGCACTTCCCAAGCTTCCCAAGAAGAAACCCTTCACGCCATGATCGTGCCATTTGTGGCATCTGTATACATGTGCATATGTGCCTGTACATATGTATGCACATATATTTAAAATTGTTAATATGCGCTTGCAACACACACACATACTTACATGCAAATGAATGAATGAATGGGCTAAAAATTGTATAGGAATGAGAATTCTGTAAAGCGGAGAAAACCCGAAATGAGCAGGAGCAGAATGCGTTGTGTGTTATGTATGTATGTACATATATGTATATCTATGTATATACCTGTTATGCTAAAAAAAGGGAAAATCGTTATGCTTTTGTTTGGCTTAAGTGTCTGCACTTTTATTTTATTTTCCTTTTTTTATTTAATGCACGCACGCGCCTCTGTACCCCAGAGCTCAACGTATTCATGTCAACTTAGTGGCAGCAGACGTGCGCCCAGCCAATACCGGTGCGACCGCATTCTTTAGCGGATTTCCGAGATTTGCACTTGAGGCAATGCAAAGATTTCGCCGACAAGCAAGAATTGCACATTCACATGTTTAATAAAAAAAAAAGAATAAATAAATAAATACAACACAGTTGCAAGAAAAAATGCCATGCCACAAAAAACGAAACGAAAAAAGGAAAAAAATGCATAGGTACATTAAAATAAGAAAATCAAGTTGGCTTAGTGGGTACTGCAGTTATTTTAGTAAAAGTGAAAATCTGTGCAGATTCCTGTGGTGGAAAAAATCAAGAAAATGCGCATTCGTGTGCCAGCAAAAGCTATTCAACAGTCACTTTTTCTACGCATATTCCCATGGATTGTGAAAAATAACTTATACATACATACATATGTATATAAGTGTAAGTGTATTATAATATAAATTTGTATCAAACTTTATATTTTTATATGTGATTTTAAACCAGCGCATTTGTTTACCTTTCGAGTTAACTGCTTGTGGAAAAGGAAATTAAGAAGGCACGTCACATATAGCATCGCACAGTAGGAGCTTTGGCGTCCCTCACCATTCTTTACGTTTACAATTATGTATGTGCATATACATGACTTACATACCTACACTCCGCTAGAAATAAATAAATTCAACATAAACTAGTTTTACAATGAAACTCCCGACACCGCACTGCAGTCACGCTATCGCCCACATCTACAAGTATTATAGATAGACAGGTAAGCATATACAGTAGAGCAAGCATATATAGCATTCACATACATATGTATGTATGTATGTATGTGTATATAGCAACTGATCCAATGCCAAATTCGCGCAGTCACTTTATTCGTAACAAAACATTTGGTAACAGCAACAAAAGGCAGCACTTTGCTTTGCGCATATCAAGTGTCTTACAGAAGATACTTGCTAAATGAAATGCTAGCAGTACACACAAGTACATATATGAATACATATGTCTATATATGCGAGCACTACATGCACATGAAATACTTCTCATACATATTTATTTTAGCACATACATATTTATTTTAGCACATACATATTTATAGAGTAATATGTAGCGCGAAATGTAGATGAAAGTGAATTTTTCTTCATCACGCCACATAACAGCAAGACTGGAGAAGGGGAATGATGCTGCTCGTATACATACAGTGTAACATAAGAACAGCATTTCTCATATGACAACAAAATATAATATAAATTGTGAAAATTCAAAAATTAAGCTTTGTCTTACTCGTGACTAGAATGGACTGTTATTGCACTGTCGGAATTACCGGCGCAGTTAATTCTGATTAAAATTTTATTGTAACAGACGGTTGTTACGCGGTTTAGTGAACAGCTGATTTTTTTATTGGATACTTTTGTCAGTAAAAGGTGGACTCTAGACAAGAAATATGGATATTACCTGCCTTGTACTAAAGAATAATTCTTTATTTAAAAGCAAATCTTAAATTACGATTTCTCAAACTGCATACTAAACTGATACTGAATACTGATACTAAGAAATAATTATTTATTTAAAAAATCTTAAATTGCAATTTCGCAAACTACTCCGTAATATCAAATCGATTAATATAATTTCAAACTGTAATGTAATTTCGCATTTTTTGATCTTCTATTTTAAAGTTTGATTATTTTCCATTCACAATAGATAGTAACTGTCATTTTTCGCCAATGTTGCCATCGAAAATTCCCAAAATCCGATTAAATTATGACAATTAACGCACCGTTCTGGTCTAGAATTTCAAAAAAATCGATTTTTTTTATGTCATGATAGTTTATACCTACAAAAATATACTTGCAAATTTTTAGATTGAAATTCGAGTGTATTTCTGTGTAACAGCTCCTCACGAAAAAACCATTTGCCGTTCGGACTCGGTTTAAAACTGTAGGTCCCTCCATTTGTGGAACAACATCAAGACGCACGCCACAAATAGAAGGAGAAGCTCGGCCAAACACCTAACAGAAGTGTGCACGCCAATTATTATTTTTTTTTTTAAAGAATCAGGTCCCTTCTCGACGAGTAAAAACCAGACTCAATCCCCAAATAACGTCCAATATGTATATGTATGCATGTTCCGTTCCAAAGAAAGAGCTTAAATGACGTTGAAACGCTGAGCTGGGTGAGTTGAATGAGCTTTACGTAGATTTCTGCATAGTCAAATGACTTAAATTCCGGCGGCTAGCAAGGATGAGCTGCAATAGCTTAATCTTTAATTACAATCAGAATGAGGTCGAAAAACTCTGAAACTCTTTCAGCGTATTTAAAATGCGAAATCATACAATTTATGGAGATTGAAAAGGAAGTACAAGGTATATATGTACCTATGAAATGAGACTTTAAGCTATTAGTCCATAGATGTCGCTAGGAGTGTTTTTAAACCTTCCCCAATGTCTTGTTTTTTTCGTCTGTCATCTGTCAACAATATTCAGTTCATTGATTGTTACGTTTCATACAACAATGCATTTTTGTGGCTCTTAAAAATGTCGAATTTCGTGCCTTCAAACTACGATTTGCGGACATCGTTGAGAACCGAAAAACCACTTGTGAAATGCTTCTCTCCCGGTTCAAAAGGAAGTATTTTTTGCATCGAATCGTTACTAGTGGTGAAAAATGGGTGTATTTGTCCAATCCCAATCCGCTGGTGCATGCGGCTTACTCGCCAGACTTGGCGCCTTCCGATTATCATTTGTTTGCATCGATGGACCACGCACTTTCCGAGCAGCGCTTCAATTCTCACGAAGAAGCTAAAAAATTGCTCGATGATTGGTTTGCGGCCAAAGATGGCCAATTTTTTTGGCGCGGCATCCACAAATTGCCTTAAAGATGGGAAAAATGTGTCGTTAGCGATGGCTATTATTTTGAAGATTAAATTCGTAACAATTTTTTCTTAATAAACTTACCTGGTATACACAACACATACTCAGTAAAATAAATTTAAAAATTTTATTTTATTTAAGAAATCCATTTCTCTAATCAGTTTAAAGTTATATCTCACGGAATTCAAGCAGTCAGTGGAATTTCCAATTTACTTTTGGCTTCTAATAAATTAAGTAATAGCTTTTGATTAAACAAAGTCTTTTTATACCGTCTATTCTTCTTCAAATCAGCGCGACAAAACATGGTTTATCTGATAGCATAAAATGCACGTTAAGCAATATTTCATTCCAAACAAAAAAAAAATATTCTTCCTACCACTAATCTTATCGCACAGGTTGAAATTTGAAAAAAAAAATGTTGAGGTCATTAGTAGATAACTAAATGCAAACATTTTTACTCCGAATTGCTTTTAACTTCACGGCTCTAAATATAGAAATTAAATCAAACTAATAAACCTGAGAAATCTCAATAGCGCACTTTTAAGCTTTTCCCAAGGCCTTTGGCTTTTTCTCCCACTTTTGAACTTTTATCAATCCATCTCCAAATATAACTGTATGCACGTAGCTGCAGTAATACCCCGGTAGCAATCTCCAAACCATTGCCATCCGGCATTCCAAAATTTTGGGCGACGAGCACCTGCTCTCAAGGGTACGGATAAACTAGCACGAATTTTGTTGACCTAAGAGCCTATAAATCCTATCTCGACGAACGTAAATAACACTCTATAGACGATGGACGATGACAATATTCGATGAAGCGACGCTTGGAGTGCTTGAGAAAACAATTTTACGCAAGTTTTTTGGACCTTTACACATTGGCAACGGCGAATATCGCAGGCGATGAAACGATGAGCTGTATAAGATTTACGACGACGTAGACATAGCGCAGCGAATAAAGAAACAACGTTCGAATGGAAACAAACACTCCTGCTCTGAAAGTATTCGATGCGGTACCAGCCGGTGATAGCAGAGGAAGAGGAGGACCTCCTCTGCGTTCGAAAGATCAGGTGGAGAAGGACTTGGCTTCACTTCAGCGTTTAGAATGGCCAGCTTAGAGTCCCGTTTGAAAATGTATGGGCTAATCATAAGAAACGGCTAGCATCTTACAAAATGACCCCAAAGAACATCGTCGAACTATGATCAAAAGTTGAGAAGGAGTGGTCGAAAGCATGCCAATACGTATAAATACGATCATTAAGGCTAAAGGTCTGCATACAAAATATTAATATTAACTTTTATGTAATAGGTAGAAGTTATCGCCGAGCAAAATTGACTAACTAGATTTTTTTGTTATTTTTGTAATACCTTTTTTATTTTTAAATATTTCATAAGGTTGAATTAATACGAGATTATATTTCAGCAATATTTCTTAATAAATGAAGCATTTATCTGCGAATAAACTGGAAAGAAGAGAAGCGAATTTTTTTCATCTGTCTTCTACTTCTGTCCAAAATATAAGCATTCCAGCATCATTCCAGAACATGCCAGACGGTTAGGACTCCCATACCACGTTTAACACAAAGTAAAAGGAAGCAATCAGACACCTCCTATGTGACTTAGACAGAAGGAGGCTTCGCACTCTTGGTATTGCATTACGACAATCACCATACCTACCATTATTCAAGAACTAAATGACGGCCTATCTGGAACCGACCTGCAGGGTGATCCGACAAATTTTACCAAAAATCACCTATCTTGATCATCTGTCTATAAGTTGGGTGAACGGTGAAGTAGAACAGTATTGACTGTACGTGGATAAGAAACTGCTTCCAATTCCGTCTTTTACCACAGCTTTTCCGTCACGCTAATTCTCCTTTGTATGCCTAAAGAACCAAGAATTAGCGAGTATCTATAACAGCCGACGTTTCAGAAAGCAAGATAACACAACTCTTTGGATCCAAGAATATCACTTTATGCACCATGCAAAGCGACAGTCTCCAAACCTTAACTTAACCTTACATATCGATCCATTTTTTGGCTTCTTTATAGGAATGGAAGTATTGCTTAACCAGTAGTTGATTGACAGCTGGTGAATTGACAGTTTTTGACCGGATTTAAATCCGTGCCGTTACTGTGATGTAGAACCTAATGTCGACGGAGATCCCCGCTGTCGTTTTCCAGTAGGTTAGGTTAGGTTAGGTTGACCTGGCTGGCTGAAAGCCATCACATAGACCTATTGATCCTTAGTGTTACCAGATGGAGCTAGACCCTTACGTTTCTTTGTAGTAGAATCTAAGTAAGCTCTGAAGCTCTAACCCCGTTGTAGAGCTCCTAAATATTTCATTCGGGTTCTAGCTAATGCAGAGCAAGAACATAGAAGGTGTTCTATAGTTTCCCTTCTTGTATGCGAGTGCCGCTAACAAATTGTGACCTGTGAGTATAAATAAAAATAAATAATTGGCGCGTACACTTCTGTTAGGTGTTTGGCCGAGCTCCTCCTCCTATTTGTGGTGTGCGTCTTGATGTTGTTCCACAAATGGAGGGACCTACAGCAGAAATACACTCGGAGGTTTGCCATTGCCTGCCGAGGGGCGACCGCTATTAGAAAAATGTTTTTATTAAATTTGCTTTCACCGAGATTCGAACCAACCCATTCGGCTACGGCGACCTGTGAGTATATCTACAATATTTCTCCTGTCCTCTCTAGACAGAGCTAGTACGAATCTACCTCCTGACTATCCGTATTTTCATGTCCGCAGCGATGTCATTGTATACCGTATTTACCCTTATGTCTGGGTACCCAATAGATATGCAACCTTCTGTCTGCGGCTAATCTCTCTATGACTTCCCTGCTTTTTAGAACATTTAGAAATGTCATATGAGTTTATTGCTTTTATCGCAGCTTGGCTGCCAAAGTATATATTTATTTTGGAGTTGCTTGACGTCTTTGCGAATGCTATTTCCGCAGCCTTACGTACAGCAAAGACTTCTGCTTGAAAGATACTACAGTGGTCGGGAAGCTTAAATGGCTGTCCCATGCCTAGCTCTGCGCAATAGATCCCTGCCCCTACTCCATCTAACATTTTCGAACCATCAGTAAATATAAAAATTATTATTAAGAGTATTTGGGTTAGGTTTCATTTATTTTTTCCATCCCTCTTCTTCTAATGTTGTTCGGAATTTCTTCACCCAATTGCATTTCGAAGTCATAGAGTCCGTTTGGACCCAATAACTAATGCCTATTGAGCTATGTTCGAATGTTTTACAGGTAAGTTCGCCTGTCGCGCTGACTCCTACGGCGGATTTAGCTGCTAGGCATAGGTAGTTCTCAATGCACCTGTTGTGCAGTGTGCACCAAAGTAGTTGAATACTTTCCATAGGCTTTTTACATGTCGATTTTCTTAGCGCAGTCCACCACACCAGAGCACTGTATAGTAATATTGGCTTTACTATAGCTGAGTAGCACCAATACATTATAGCAGGAGATGGACCCCATGTAACTCCCAGCATCTTTTTACATGCGGATAGTGCGTTGCTGGCCTTTTTCTTCCAGTAAAGTGATAATAAAATTATATTCGTACGAAAAAATATTAATTCTATAAATTATGGATATATAGTATGTAAGTTTAGGTATCGAAATCCCTCAAATGCCGAAAGTTGTACAGATAAGTTTCAAGTGACTTCATACCTACTATACAAATATATAATATAATTGACGCATACACACACACCATTCGACTACGAATATAGCAGCCATCTTCGAGTGACTTTACATCCAAACAAATTTATATTTTGTAAGCATTTGTTTTAGAAAATCGGTGGCATAAATTTGGAGCAAATCTGTGCACACAGAAAAAATACGAACAGTAATAACGATGACCTTGGAACACATAGCCTCAAAAACAAATAATTATTCACATCAAAAATTATATTACCACATTTTGTATTGAGTTTAGGCCAATTCATCACCCTGCATTAATGGAAACAGTAGCGAACATAAAACTCGTAACGAAGTGAAAAGTGATCTGCACAATTACATTGAAAGTTCAAGTCCGCCGAATTTCAACAAATTTACCAAAGCAAACTTGTTGGGCCAGAGAAACAAGAGATAAATAGTATGCCACTTGGGAAATTGAAAGGAAAAATTATAAAATGTCAAAGTTGTTGGTCGCAAATTTCTTGAAGAATTATGAAAGGGTTTTGGATGTGTGAAGTAGAGAACCGGATTCAGTGAAAGCAAAACGCTGTCTGGAACACATCAGTGTGCAAAATCGATTCAAAAACAATGACAACATTATGAAAAAGCTCATAAAAGATGGCGGTACCGAAATCTTCGCCGACGACTGAAACATATGGATTTAAAAACGTCTCCATTAGGCGAAGCAAATCAAACTTTAAGACTAGACTTACGAGTGTTGATTATATACCTATTTTTAGTGAAGTGAGCCGAAACTTTGAAACTTTTTGCAAAAAAACCGTTCGCACTTAATTGAAATAAAAGATTTATTATTAAAAAAATAATAATTTTTTATAAACAGAGTTTTATGAAATACAAAATTGTTATAAATGCCCATACTTCGGATTTTGTAACTGTCCCTTCCTTATTCAAAACTCTACGAGCTTGAAGTTCGGGGCATGATTGTACTTATAGTACATATAGTTGTCATCATGTCTTCGTCAATTATCAATTTGATATCATCTCTTACCGAACAAAGCTTTTGATTGCCTTTTAGCATAGGCAGTTAGACCCGAGACCGCTTTGAATGGGGTATAACCTGCTAATCCTCCTACATCTCTACCTTCTTTCAAGGTTTTCCATAAAGTACCATCCCCTGCTGTCAACATGCAAAGAGCCATCGGGTCTTGGAGAACACGTCGCTGTTGACAACCGCAAATTTGAAGTGGTGAAGTACTTTGTTTATTTAGGAACCAGTGTGAACAGCCAGAACGACGTCAGTTTAGAGCTTATAAACTCCTGCCAACAGGTGTTACTTTGGGCTCAGTAGGCAATTGAGAATTAGAGCCCTCTCTCGAATAACGAAAACAACGCTGTACAAAAGCCTAATCATCCCCGTCCTTGTATATGACGCAGAAGCTTGGACGATGACAACAACTGATGAGAAAGCACTGGGAGCGTTCGAGAGAAAAATTCTCCGAAAAATCGTTGGCCCTCTTCGCGTTGCCGAGAATGAGTTCCGTATCCGATGGAACAACGAGCTGTATCAGCTATACCGAGATGTAGACATAGTGAACCAAGCTACGCTGGCTTGGCCATGTCTCGAGGATGAATGAAAGTGCTCCGGCACCGCAGTCCTTCGAGAGGGAACCCACTGGCGGACGACGAAGAAGAGGAAGACCCAATCTCCGTTGGGGAGATCAAGTGAGACATCACCTGACAGCACTCGGTGTCACCAACTGGCGCTTCAAGCAAGCAACAAACCGAGCTAGATGGCGCAATGTTTTAGATTCAGCGAAAACCTACATACGGTTGTAGTGACATCTAAGTAAGTAAGTACAGTGGTCACACAATTTATTCGTACACCCTGCATAGTACGTAAAAAACTTTAGCTTTGCGTAAAATATTTGCTGTGACAAAACATTTCTTTTGGGTCGCTATAAGAATGTTACATTCCAAATGAATTGCCACAAACAAAACTCCCGTTATTTTAACTCACACTGAGGGGTTCCAAGGAAAGCAGGCAGATGTAGCAAAATGCTGCAAAACATTTATTCGTACACTTTCAGCTCATGATATTGTTGCTGCTAAAGTAACAGTAAAATTCCTTTTTTTTGCAGAAAACGAAATAAAATTGGTTTTTCTTAGTTTTTATCGCCGATTCAATTTCAAATGCGTGTAATATCTTGACTGAAAGTGAAAACATGGGACGAAGTGCGGATTTACCATTAGAAATGCGTATAATTGTTATTAAATTGTACTTGGAAAACAAGTCTCTGCGCAAAACCGGCAAAAAACAAATTGCAAATCGTATTCTACGGTGCAAAGTGTTATTGCTAATTACGTTAATACTGGTAAATTGGAAGCTAATCACCACCAAGTCGGAAGGCGAAAAATATTGACTCCACATGAGGAACGCAACAAAGTAACATAAGTAAAAAAAAACCCACGTTACTATGCCGAAATATTCAAGAGTCTTTGCATAAAAAAGTAACCCCACAAGCAGTTCGTAGTTGTCTGCAAAATGCTGGTTATCATAGCAGAGTGGCACGCCGCAAGATATGAACAGAAAGAAGAGATTGAAGTTCGCCAAATGCTATATAAATCAGCCAGATTCTTTTTGGGAAAACGTCATATTCATTGATGCGTCGAAATTTAATGTTTCCGGAGCAGATGGCTCTCCAAAAGTTTAGCGAAAAGAAAATACACAACAGAGTGAAAAAAATTGTATTCCTACTGTTATGGATGAAGGAGGAAATACAGTGATTTGTGCATATCTGCATCTGGAGTAGAAAAAATGGTTTTTATTGATAACAAAATGGAAAAACATGTGTAATTAAACATTTTGAAGAAAAATTTACATGATAGAGTAGTGCCGTTAAACTTGGACTGGATGCTCCCTTTAGCACTTGTTTCAACAAGACAATGACGCAAAACACTCACCTTATCTCGTGCAAGAATGGCTAATTTACTATTGTAAGAAGCTTGAAACTACTCCTCAATCACCGGATCTGAACCCAATTCAGCATGTCTGAGAGCTCTTAGAAAAGAGAGTCAGAAAGAACAAAATATTGTCAAAGGCTAATTAAAGACAACTTTAAGTGTTGTGTGGGGGAAAATTGCAGCTAATGAAACCAAAGTATTGGTAAAAAGTATGCACTGACGTTTGGAAGCAGTTATTAAAGCTAAAGGCGGCCCAAAGAAGTACTGAATACTCGTTTTTTTCTATTATTTTTTTAAATAAAATATTCTTTGATGGCTACGTACGAATCATATTTTTGCATAAAATTGTGCCTTATTTTGTTACTGTCTTAAGTTCTCTAATTCCAGAAATGAGTTAGGAAGTTTTTGTTCCTTAAATATTGAATAAAAATGTGATTTTTTACAAATATATCCAAATTTTTCTCTTTTATATAAATCGTGCTAAGTATCAGGTGTATAAACTGTGAGTGAACGAATAAATTGTGTGAGCACTGTAAGTATTATTGTTCATTAAACTAGTATACAAAAGGCTTTGAAAACTTATCGCGTGAAGTAATAAAATCATCATTGAACCGAAAAAATTTGTAGTCAGCTAAAAACCGTTAACGAATGACACAATTTTGAATAGCGTGAAAAGTGAGGCGTTACGGTCAGCAAAAAGCAAATCGCTTGTAATAGTAAACGCAGACGAAACAGCGAATTCCGCAATCGCAAGCGCGTAACCACTGAAAGAGTGCATGATTGAGCGATTTTGAAGCCTCAGCTGATTTAAAATAGAGCAGCACAAATAATAAAATGAGTGAAAAAAAACTAATTGCAAATGAGCGTAGAATAAAAGCATAGAAAGCGACAAATAAACGTACAAATACAATAAAACACATATTAAGCAACAACAACAACAAGCGAAAGGTAAGTCAAATCGGCGAATTTGTTTACATTGCGCTGTTGATGTCACAGAAAGTGTACCAAAGGGCAAAGCAGAGAAAAAGGAAGCAACAACAACAACAACAGCTGAGCAATACTATGAAGACACGCGCGACATATCAAGCGAAAAAGAATTAACTAAAAAACAAGAAAATATTTTTAAATACTTGTATATAAGAGCATACACACATACACACACACACACATGCACGTATAACAAAGCAAGAATTAGCGTGGCTATGGTGTAGGAAGCTTGCGTGAAACTTTCTAACGTATAAACTAAAAAAAACAAGCATTTTACGAGACCAAAGAAACATCGAAAACCAGTGGCAAGCAACAACAAAGAAGTTTTCGAGTTTCGTGACAATGGTCAATGGCGTTTGATGAAAACAGAGGAAGGGCATTTAAATTTGATGTTCTCATTGTTGTTGTCTTTTATTTTCTCTTCAGAGGCGCACCTTGATTATGCTGATGATACTTCTAAATTAGCAGAAGCGAACGCGATGAAGAAAGTGGTTCACATACTCGAACCGTTAGCACTTAAATGTACACACACACACACACATATGCGCATACATACATACATATGAATATATTTAAACTACTAAAGGCATCCGCCAAGGGGTGGGTCTGTTTTGAAAGAATAGGTGCACATACATACACACATATGTACTTGTGTATATTTACTTAATTGACTTTGCTCCGCTACTGATAGGCGCTACACTTCATACGCTCACTTGTCATCAAATAAATCCAGCGAAGCCACGCCAAAGACAACAGCAGCGGTAGCGGTAATGATTAACGTGCGGCGTTTATTGACCCGGCATAGGAAGCCGCTGGCTATAAAACAAGGAAATAACTATGCATACATACCGACATAGATGTGAATGAATTTTCCAATCCACATAACATTGTGTGCATGTATGTATGTGTTTTTATTGTCTATTTGCTTTCCTCTTATTTCTTATTTTGCTCCTCTCCCCTTTTACTATTTTCCGTAGACGCTGTTCGACGCACTGTTCAATCTTGCTGCTTTGATACCGTCAGAGCAGATAATGCCGAGTAATTCAACAGTATTTTATGGTACTTGAAAAATCAAAATAATCAGAAGCAAAAAGAGAAAGAAGCAGTGAAGCCTGAATCAGATAAGAGTGGAAAAGCCAAACTATCAAGAATTCAAATCTAAATATGTAAATATACATATGTACGTATGTATGTATGCCGGTATGTTTAAAGTTGCGAACACGAAAATAGTAGTAGATACCAAAAAAAAATTAGTTTTTTTCAAAAAAATTTTAAAAAGTGTACTATTTTGAAATATCATTCTATTTTATAACTAAACACATCTATAGCATCAACTCTATAACGAAAAATAAAAATGTGTACAACAAAAAATTTAAATTCAGGGTTAACTTAAAAATAGCAGTGCTCATAAACGGTAATCAATTTAGAGGTACTAGATTTTATATTGAAATAAAACAACGGAAATTCAAATTGGCAATCTTTACTATTTTTGTGTAGACCCATTCATGGCATTTATTTTTTAAAGATAATCCCTTTCAAATATTGTATGCAACTGCAGCGTAATTCGTCCATCCGTAAACATCAATTTTGAATGACTCGCTGGAGGACTCCGGTATTTCGAGAATAGCTTTAGTAATGTTGGCTTCTAAAGCCTCAATCGAAGCAGGTTTACGCAGAAAGCATTTAGACTTTACATCCAAAGTTGTGATATCACACGATCTTGGTGGCCAATCCACTGGTCCGAGACGAAAGGCAAGTTCTCACCGAAACAACGACACAGTAAATCCGTGGTTTCACGGTTTGTGTGGCAAGTAGCCCCGTCTTGTTGGATCCAAATGTTGTGGAGATCACGGCCTTCAATTTCCGGCATCAAAATGTCGTTTATTATGGCGCGATAGCGTTCATCATTACCTGTGGCGCACTGTGGCCATCTGTTGCACCGGAGCTTTTCCGATTACTTTAGGCCCGGCATTAGCTGCTCTGATTGGTTTGCCACCACTTGATGCTTTCATCCAAGGAGAGGCCTTGAAGGCCATCTGCAGGCTGAAACACAATGGGAACTGGTACGGCGCCGCTGCGGCATTGGAAAACAGAGATGGCATGGACTTCGAACCAACGATTCTCTCCATGCCCCTTGACTCCATGCCATCAGGAGTCGTACTTGAAAAGACATACAGTGTAGTGCTGCCAGAGGCTCAGTTGTGGTCAAACTCTGAAAATCATGGCTTCGGCTCTGGGGTCTACGAGGAATCCAGCAGGAGAAAACTGCACTTAGCTCTTGGAATGCATGCATATGTGTTTCAAGCGGAGGTGTATGCTATTCAAGAAGCGATGAACTTTGTTGTGGAAAACTGATGGAGAGACAGATCTATATGTGTCTGCAGCGAAAGGCAAGCTGCACTCATGGCCTTAGACATGGCCCCCCAACCACAAGAGGGGTAGTCGAGTCCTGTAAATCTAGGCTGAACTATGTCGGTAGGCATAATAGCCTGATGCTAAAATGGATCCCGAGACCTCTGACTCCTTAGCTAAGATGGGCTCTGAGGTCAACTTCTTTGGTCCAGAGCCCGTTTTGCCACTTCCTTCTGCGGCGATCAAAGGCACGGTTATCAAATGGGTTACTACAACCCACAAGCGAGCTTAGCAAGTTGAGAGAGACTGCAGATGGACCAAACTGATGTTACCTGTCATGTCTGATCGACTGCCACAAACAGACAGCTGGTTGGACTGACGGGCGACTTTCTGTGGGCGAAGCACATGGAAAGGGTTGGCAGCTCAGACAGTGTACTCTGTCCAGCTTGTGAAGGGCAGGATGAGACGACGGACCACTTCCTGTGCGTCTGCCCCGCCTTTGCTCGAATCAGGTTTGAGGTCTTTGGCGCTGATGTGTTAAGAAGCGACCACCTTGGCTCCTTGGCACCACAAGATCTACTCAGATTTCTTCGGAGATCGGGTAGATTTAAAGAAAATTAAAAAGGAATCCAAGTGTAGTGCAATGGACTTAATTAATGTCAGAGTGCTGCACTTGCTAGTTGTCCCGACAAAAAAAAACAAAATACCTGTTATATTGTTGCCTGTTTCGTCGGCCGATGATTCCCCAAACCTATAGCCCGCAACAAACGGTAGTTTTCAATGGATCTAATGGCTGTTCTTGAATGACTTCAGGTTTATTTTTAGCCCAAATATTGAAATTTCGCTTATTGACGTGGCCATTAAGCCAAAAATAAACCTCATCACCATTGTGAACAGCATAAGTTGGCCTGAGCGCGCCATGAACACTTTTCACAAGCGTCGATTTTCGTAAAAAAATTTTACGATTTGTAAAGGTTGCTAACCAAGTTTATAAAAAACTTATAGATAAACTACATCGACAAAGTTTGCAGTTACAAAGTTTAAACTAATATTTAGTTGAGTTTTCCACATTTTGTATTACGGCAACCCAACGGCCGGACCAATTGCTCACATCGCTGCTTCAGAATCTTCAGTCATGCACCTTTAACAATTTTCCAAAGTTATTGATTGTAGTCGGTTCGGCATTTTGTGCAGATCCATAAAGTCAATTTTATTTGCGCGAAACCAATCCTTGGCCTTCCGAATCGTGTGATTAGGATTATTATCTTGCTGGTAGAGCCATATTATTGGCATTTCCTCTCTACCATACGGAATCATAACATTCTGCATTATTTCCACATAAATATTGGTGCCCATTATGCCATCAATTTTGTGTAGGAGGCCTGCGCCAGAATATGAAAAGCAGCCCCATATCATATAATATAATAATTTTTGGCCCTCATGTTTAATGGTTTTTAGAGGCTGATTTTCGGCGTCAGGTGGGCATCTAACATATTGTCATGTGCCCGTGCCGCCATACAAACTATTTTAGACTCGTCAGTCCTTAAAACACTACGCCACATATCAGCTGTCCCGCCAGCATGTCTTCTTGTGAATCCCAATTCCAATTCGAATCTCCGGGCATGAAACACCAAATGATAGAAAAAGAAAGGCAATGGCAAAAGCTCCTCATAAAAAGCCATCTGCCGTTTGGAGGCGGCATAAAACTGTCCAGAAAAGCGATTCCGAGCAAATCCAACCTTCTTCAACACGGATCCCTGCACCCACATAGAAAGTGGTCAACTGTCTCTTCCTCTTCTACATCCTGACAGCTTCTGCAAAAGTCAAAATATGGTGCCACAATTCTACTGACATGCCTTCCTTTAAGACAGTACCCAGATAGGAGTCCTACTAATATTCTTCAGCCTTTTCCATTAAATTTAAGTAGACTGGTAGTGCGACCCCTATTCCATTCTGGCCAGGTTTGGCTACTAATGCTGCAGACATGCAACTGTTTCTAGGGATTGTTGGCCATTCTTAAGGTGTATCTCTCTATTTGCAGCTTACATGTTGCCAATGGCATAAGTATATCAATTTTGTCTTGAGCAATTTGGACCGTGGTGCCGAGTCTAACTAACTCTTTCGCCTTACAGTTACGACACCCAGGATAGAGTTATGGAGAAAAACTTTGCGAGTATTCCTCATTGTTCATAACACTTCACCACTACTTTCGAAGAGTATTTCTTTGATTGAAGCGATTTCAGAGCTGCCTCCCTATCGGAATTTTTGTATATATTTCGGACTGTAATTTTGAATATAGGTTCCTCCATTTGTGGATACACACCACAAATAGGAAAAGTATTTAGGCCAAAGTACGTTTTTTATTTTTTATTTTTAAATTTTGGTGAGTGTCACGCATATATTGCTTATGTTTTGACTAAAGTGGGTCAAGCGAAAGACTGCACTAGAGAACAACGAAAGCAGATTCTGAAATTGACAGCAGATGGAAGATCCTATACAGAAATACAAAATAATATTTCATGTTCAGCAAAAATTATTTCAAATGCAATCAAAAACTTCCCAGCAAGACAATCGCAGAATTGTGAGGTGCTTCAAAGAGAATCTCATGAAGTCAGCCATACAAATTAAAGAAGAGGTGAACTTAAATGTTTCTGACATGACTGTGCGTGGAAAACTACTAAAAGATGGTATTGGTCTTTCCGATGAAGGTAAATATTTAGGAGTAATCTTGCATAAGAAGCTGACTTGGGAGACACATGTTTCACTGCAGAGCCTTAGGTAAAACCTGCGATCTGAAACCTGATGTGGTCCTATGGATATACACGACACGGACAGCGACGGACCATGGTTTAGACCACACACCGGGAACTATACAGGCTGCAAAGAAGTGCCATGAGTACAACCTCTGGCGATGCCCTAAATGCTATGTTTGATTTGCTCCCCTTGTATCTTAAGATACAACAGAAAGCAATAAAAGCAATGTGTAGACTCAATAAATATGATTTCTGGCACGAAGACGGAACTTCGGAACACAGTGAAATCTTTAAGTGCTCTCTGAGCAGTATCCACTTAAATACGACCTGATACCCATAGCTTCATTTGGAAGTAAATTTGACGTCAGAGACAATCCAGAATGTATTCAGAGAGGGTTGATGGATATTTTCTTTACCGATGGGTCCAAGAATGAAATAAAGTCTGGAGCCGGATGGTACTTAAACGATAGTAATAAGTATCAAACGTAAACTTTTACCATCCTCAAAACAGCCGAATGGATAATCGAGAGGAGATGGAGCGGGAAACAGATTGGAGTTTTCAGTGACAGTCAGGCCCTGAAGGCCCTGGAGAACGCGAAGCAAACCTCAAAGATTGTTGCAGAATGTGAGAAGAAGCTTAATTCTGTCGCAAGACAGAACAGGCTTGTACTTATATGGGATCCAGGACACTCCGGTGTTCAATGAAACGAAATTGCCAATGAATGTGCCTGTCTTGCTTGGAGGAGGCGAATAGCACTGAGTATTTTCTCTGTGAGTGTCCTGCCTTTGCTAGAGCAAGACTACGAATTTTGAGTTTCGATGTTGTGAGAATGTGTAATATTCGTTCTCTAAAACTAGAGGATATTTACAGATTTGCCAAAGAATCTGGAAAATTCTCACAGGACTAAAACTACCTTTATCTCTGTCTCTATTTTTTCTTATCTCCTTCTCTGATACTCTTCTCCTTCCCTCCCTGACTATCTACCCACTTTCCAGAGCTCTTAATACAATGGGCTTTTTAGCCTGAGTGTTTTAGGAGCCACTAAATCTCTTGGTGCTCCTTGGCTCGACCTATTCAAATTTCGAAAATTTTCACTAAAAGCTGGTTAAGCAGCCTACGAATAAAACCACTCCTGACCCCAAAACAAGATTCAAACCCGGCCACTACCTACTGGTAGGCAGTGCTTTGTTGATTAAATTTTGTTCTCGATATGGATGTACATAAGTTTGGTTTTCTAAAATTTTAACTTTACGCCTTCATTTTTCTTGAAAAGCGATAAATTTTTCAATTCGGTTAAGGTCACTTTCTTTTCTAATTTGAAGAGTGCTTTTTCAGCACCCAACTGCCACCGGAGATTTTGAGCCCCCAATGTCGCTCCTCCACAGCTGAGTCGCCCTTGTATTTATGCTTGCATGCTCGTACTCACTTACATTACATATGCATACATACATATAAACAACATATTTTGGTCAGTGAGGACAGATGTTGCGGGTGGATGAGCAGATATGTATTTAGATTCAGCTGTCTGAGATTCAGTCCAATTCGTAGACAAAATAAAATGGCAACAAATGTCCGAAGCAAATGCATGCTCGTATTTAAGTATGTATTAGCATAGGCCTGCCACTTAATTGACTATATGTATGTATGTGTGAATGTATATAAAACCAAAGCAGAATGTATAAATCGATGTTGAATTTTGTTTTATTTGGCATTCGTTGCTTTTGTATTTAGCCATTTGGAAATGCCATAGATTGGCCATCAACGCACACGTTTTTACTAAAAACCTATGCTTGCATGTATTTATGTATGTATGTATATTTCTCTGATCATATTTTTTGAATGAAGTGAGGTCAATTTTGCAATCAATTATCATCGATTTATTGAGCCCACGACAATTTTTTCACATGCAGCACCGCATAGAGCCAAGGCAACCCGCAGCGTGAACTAAAGTGTTGAAGGTCTGTTCTTACCTTATTGGTTGTTTATCTGCTATTCGGTGATGCGGTAGCAAGTAATTGAAAATTCCATTCAGCAACAGTGTAGGTTCTTTCACTTCACTAAGTACAACACAAAAATTTACGCTTCACAGCTGCAGCGACCACCACATAAAGAAGAAGAAGCACATCTCCAAACAAGATTTTTGTTTTAAAATTTGCTTATATTTTTTGCTTCTACAGATATTCGCACAGATCTGCATCACTTGCTTTGTGCTTCTTATTTAACACAACACACGCACGCACATACTTAAATACGTATTTATTTTTACGTATTTCGTTTTGCACTTTGTGTGCTAATTGATTTGTTTGCATTTGCACACTTTTCCAGCCACTATTCTTGCCTCGATAATCACACAAAAATACAAAACAAAACACAAAGCATTTCCAGAATTTTTTTGTCTAAGGTAGCCCTTTTTATGTTATTTTATATATAATTCGATTTCTATTAAACTTTTGAACATGAAACATTATTGGAAAAATGCTTTTTTTTTATTTAGTGGGTGTGAATAAAATGCCAATGCAGAGCCGTTAACTTGGAAAAATCACCCGCAGCGCAATTTAAACTTCATCAGCAGCGAATTAGCACTCAACTAACGTTCGACTAAATTCCACAAACAATGCGCATAAGAAAATCACTCAAAATAAATTTCCCACACACAAGCTGAAGGGTAATTTTTTGCCAGCTAATGTAACTCTGTGCAACAGCTGATGTTTTGTTGGTGTTGCCACTGGTGAAGAGTAATATTATGCCTAAATATGAAATTAGACCAATTAGACGGATTAGACGGAAGAGAGAGATTTTGAGACGGAAATTGATTGTGGCGGTATTATTGATGAACAAACTACAAAAATTCACGCAGTTAGTTAAAATAATGTGTCAAAAAGAATTCGTTAAAAAAATGCTGTTGATTTATTAAGTATTTATAAATAATTCGATTTTTGTTTGAAACAAAATATTTCGAGAAATTAATTGTTTACCTCTACAGTTCATTTCAAATTAATTCTTGGAATAAGAACATAAGGCAGCAGTCTCTATTGAGCGACAGTGCAGGTTTACCACGTTCATTTATTTCAGTCTTGGAAGTCTGAAGGAAATCCTCATAGGTAATTTTATTGAGGAAATGATGAGGAAATCCTCATAGGTAATTTTATTTAAAAATAAAGTGAATAATCCCCAGTTAAAATGAGTACAAAACGAAAGAGCTATCCCGTCGAGTACAAAAAGGGAATCGTGGAGGACTCCAGAGGTGCAAATTTTGTAGCATTCTGTAAAGAGAAGATGTTGGATCTCCGTATGGTTCGCAAATGGGGTGCAGACTACGATTACCTGTGTCAACTGGTGGATCAAGGAAATGAGAGTTGGATCAGGTAGGCAGCTATATTTCCTGAGTTGGAAAATTGCATCTGGAATGGATTGCGGGAAGGAGAGCAATGGCTGTGGTTGTGCGCAGGGCTGATATCAAAAAAATTTACCCTTGAAACAGCAATTGAATTTGATATATCCACAAAAGTATTTAAAGCATCATCACACTGGTTGGACAACTTCCTTAAACGATATGAACCGGCTCTAAGGAGATCAACAAGCTGGAAGACAATGAAGTCGTTAAGCGTGCACTTCCGTTTAAGCATTTGTTGTGGGCGTCGAACCAACTCTCCAACGTGATTGCTATGAATAAGACCGCGGTATTCCTAGGCCATGGAAATCAAACGACAGTTCATCACTAGAATTACCTGTATTTTGGCGTTTCATCCAGATAACAAGAAAGTATCGCCATTTTTAATCACTAAAGGTAAAAAAAAACAGATTGAACGTGTTTCAGAAATTCATGTCATTGAAAGGGAAAAATCCTGGTGCACCCAAGCAGTTATATGAAAGCGGCTTGATTTTATGCTATCACCACTGTTGAGGGGCCAGAATAGAGGTTTACTAGTTTGGGATTCAGCCAGTACTCACCGCGCTAATGACATGAAAAACTTTCTTGCTGAGAGGAAGATAATGATTCCGGTAGGAATGACTGGTTACCTTCAGACATTTGACATTGCAATAAACAAGCCATTCAAGAATCATTTGTGAATGGAAATCATTGAATATATTGAAAATAGAATGGTGAGAAATCATCGAGGTATTTTTGTAAAACCAGGCTTACAAGAATTGGTGAATTCATGGGACAAAATACCTGATAGTGACGTTTCCAATGCACTACGAACAGGCTCCTTAGACAAGAAGTATTCACTTTATGATTTAAAGCTATATCGTAAGGCATGAGAGATTCGGACCAATGATTCAACAGGAAATGGAATTGGAATAAAATCAGAATATAATTCAGAATTTTATTTATAACGATGTTCCAGAAGAAGATGGCATGACTGTAATTGAATAAATTTAAATTTCTGTATTCTGTGTAAAATAAATATTAAATAAAAATGTATAAATATACTTTTATTTTTGCCCTCCCCCGAAAATAAGCCCTAGCGTGTATTTGGACCAAAAAAGAAAGAAAGCAGTGTCTTATTTTCGGAAAAAGACGGTAGTACCTACAAAAAAAAATTACTCGACATCGGCCATGATTCAATTCAATTAAATAAAAGGTTTGCTCACATGTGACATTCGATTTTTGATACTCCCTTACAAAAAGTTATTTTCAAGAAGGTGAAGAAAGTGGAAAAAATTAAATCCTTTTTGGTAAAAATGGTAGCCAAAAAATATTTTTTTACTTAAATGGAAACGAACTGTGAACGGTTTAAAAGCTAACTTTTAATTAATATTTGAATGTAAATAATGGTGGATTAGATTAGATTAGATTTGTGGGGGGAAGGACAAGTCCAAGTCAGTAGACCATTGTACTACACTCGAATAGATTTCAGTAGAAAAAATAGAGATAGGAAAGATAAAAAGTGGGTGGTAAGACGGATAAATTAGTTTGAAGTCACTCTGCCACAAATCTCTTAGATTCATTGATAAATTTTGAGAGATCCGGAAGATGAAGGGTATGAACTTTATCCATACTCAGTATATCGCAACCCAATATCCTAAGTCTCATTCTGGAGAACGCCGGACAGCTAAAGAGTAAATGCTCTGCAGTGTCGTCATCCTCAAGGCATATCGGGCTGTCTGCGTTCCCCATAGCAGCCATATGCTGACCACAGGTGTTGGGCCCTGTGATTACACCCACCAGTTCTCTCAGGTCCTTTCTGCTGAGTTTTAGGATAAAGGTCGCTATTTTCCTGTTTGGTTCTTTCACAAAGCACTTGGCTACTTTGCACGAGTTCAACCCAGACCAACGTCCTCTATGGGTAGACCTCATGAAATCGTCAATCGAAAGATAGAAAGGGTTCAGGGCCTAGTGGCATACTTTCAGAGCCTTTATTAGCCAATTTATCAGCTAGCTCGTTCCCTGTAATAAGACTAACTTGGTTGTGCTTTGAAGCACTGTTCAGTTTTGTCTTACATTCACCGACTAATTTGTGAAGTTACGCCAATAGGAAGCTATTTTGTTAAAAAGAAATAAATAAATAATTGGCGCGTACATTTCTGTTAGGTGTTTGGGCGCACTCCTCCTTCTATTCGTAGTGTGCGTCTAGATGTTGTTCCACAAATGGAGGAACCTACAGTTTCAAGCCGACTCTGAACGGCAAACTGTTTTTTTATGAGGAGCTTTTGAATAGCAGAAATACACTCGGATGCTTGGCATTGTCCGCCGACTGCGACCACTATTTGAAAAAATATTTCGCATCATTTGCTGTTTCATGCACGGAGATTCGAACCTACGCACTCCCGAATGGTAGTCACGCATCACCACATTCTGCTATGGCGGCCACCGAAGCTATTGTGTTGCCTAAACAAAATAGGGTTATAATGAATTCTTTCACAGAAGAAATGGACTCATCATATATTTAATTGACAAAAAACGAACTTTGAAAACATTTGCTCCTTATTTTACTACTCTTTGCCCACGTAAATTTGGAATTTTGACTCCTAAGTCACAATTAATCCTACAATACTAACTACATTCCTACATTTCTGTGAAAAAGCTTTTCCTAGTAACTGTCGCATACCGAATAAGTGTACTGTTAAAACTTTTGAATTCCAAATTTTTTAGCAAAACTCAAAAGGCTAGTACTGTACTTTGCTAAGCCTCCTCTGGACACTTCATCCACAAGGTGAAGACTCATTGGAAGCACATTCCGTTTACCCTCATTTTCTTCTAATGAAGCCTGCAAAGTTATCGATCGCGTCGGGACGATCCAATTATTATCCCTGTCGTAACTCTTTGGGAAATGATGGCTCTTTGCAAAACATGAATCCTTTCAAAATCACCTCATCATAAGAAATTCTATCTTTCCTTCTTTTTATATTCTCCATTAATGTATCGATCTCGGATTGCCTCAATTACTCTATCATGTCCTGACTTAACTACAAACTCTTGAGCGAGTTGTTGCTCATAAGCAGACCACTTTGAAAATTGAAATTTGTTTTCTGCAAATGTTACTTTTCTTCCACTTTTACTCAAAATTTCTAGAGTTTTTTGACGTGATAACGTCTTATAATTCGATTTAACAGGCTGCACGCACGAAAAAATGTGTCGTTACCATGCTCATTAGTGTTATCTTGCTCATATGTAGTTACCTTGCTCATTAGTGTTACCTTGCTCTTTAGTGTTACCTTGCTCTTTAGTGTTACCTTGCTCATTAGTGTTACCTTGCTCTTTAGTGTTACCTTGCTCATTAGTGTTACCTTGCTCATATGTAGTTACCTTGCTCATTGCCGTTACCTTGCTTATTGCATTGAATGAACTGCAAGCGAAAGCACGGAACGAACGACAAAGCAAACAAAACAAACGAACGGCAACGTTCGACATCTTGCTCTCTCCTACTTAAGTGAGCGTATATATGTATGTATATGCGCATATGTACATATATAAATTCACGTATTTGTATTGGCATATGCCTTCTTATTGATTATTATTAATTTGATTTACTTGAAGAATTTAAAATAAAACCAAGTTTGTTAATAATACCTGTTGTTTTAATGTTATTATTATTAATTTTTTTATTATATATGAAGGAAAAAATGTATGGTAATATTTACCATATACCTTATAAGATATGTTGTCTATACTAATATTATAAAGAGGAAAACTTTGTTTGTTTGTAATGAAGAGTCTCAAAAACTACCGGACCGATTTTAAAAATTCTTTCACCATTCGAAAGCTACATCCTCCACGAGTAACATGGATAATATTTTATTTTGGAAATAGGGCTCGAGATATAGGTCAAAACGTGGACCCGGGTAACCTTCGGATGTGTATGTGCAATATGGGTATCAAATGGAAGCTGTTGGTGAATGCTTTAGTCCAGAGTATTTTTCATGTCGCTCCGTGACTAGGGTCTCGAGATAGAGACCAAAACGTGGACCCTAGAATGTGTTTGTACAATATGGATATCAAATGGAAGCTGTTGGCGAATACTTTAGTCCAGAGTATTTTTCATGCCGCTCCGTGAATGGGGTCTCGAGATATAGGTCAAAACGTGGACCCGGGTAACCTTTGGTTGTGTATGTACAATATGGGTATCAAATGAAAGCTGTTGATAAGTGCTTTAATACGGGGTAATTTGTTGTGTTATGTTATGTAATGTAATGTAATGTAATGTAATGTAATGTTATGTTATGTTATGTTATGTTATGTTATGTTATGTTATGTTATGTTATGTTATGTTATGTTATGTTATGTTATGTTATGTTATGTTATGTTATGTTATGTTATGTTATGTTATGTTATGTTATGTTATGTTATGTTATGTTATGTTATGTTATGTTATGTTATGTTATGTTATGTTATGTTATGTTATGTTATGTTATGTTATGTTATGTTATGTTATGTTATGTTATGTTATGTTATGTTATGTTATGTTATGTTATGTTATGTTATGTTATGTTATGTTATGTTATGTTATGTTATGTTATGTTATGTTATGTTATGTTATGTTATGTTATGTTATGTTATGTTATGTTATGTTATGTTATGTTATGTTATGTTATGTTATGTTATGTTATGTTATGTTATGTTATGTTATGTTATGTTATGTTATGTTATGTTATGTTATGTTATGTTATGTTATGTTATGTTATGTTATGTTATGTTATGTTATGTTATGTTATGTTATGTTATGTTATGTTATGTTATGTTATGTTATGTTATGTTATGTTATGTTATGTTATGTTATGTTATGTTATGTTATGTTATGTTATGTTATGTTATGTTATGTTATGTTATGTTATGTTATGTTATGTTATGTTATGTTATGTTATGTTATGTTATGTTAAAGTATATTATGTTATGTTAATGTTAACTCATTCTCTATATCCATACAAACTATCTATCAAACAAATAAAATTAAAATTTTCTTTTGAAAAATGCAACCATTCAATCAGTATTTTCTTATGACGTTATCACGTTAAACTATCGTCAGTAAACCGACTTTACAGACAACCTCTTTTTGCTAAGGGAACCGATTTGTCAAGAGGGAACGAGAAAGGTGCTTACTGAGCAAACTATTTTATTATTGAACATAGACATCGGCATTGTTTTTGTTTGCATTACATCACTGTTCATTTTGATCGTCATATTTGTATAAAATTTGCTCCATACTATTTGGTATGGAAATAAGATTCCGCCCTCGTAAATGAGGTGTCGCTGCTAATGCCATTTTTATGTGCGCTCTAGGTATACTGGTGATTTGAAGGTGTATATGTGAGGTCTCGGTCGCAGCAGTTGACGTTCGTTTGAAGCGTAGATATCCTTTTTTATCTGACGTCAAAATGTCTGCGTTGGACCCGAAAAAACAGCAATTGCGGAAAGTCATACTTCATTATTACCTTTTAACACTTTGAGCCCCCTGTGCCCACCCGTGGTCATTTTTTTTCTGTACCGGTGGACCGCGTGCTGATGAAGGGTTGTGCTTTAGTTGACAAGCTGGGACCAAAATTTGTTTACTTAGTTTTATTGGTTTTTTGGAATTGGGGTGACTTTGTGATATTTATTTTTGCTAAACTAAATGTATTTTTTTAGTTTGCTTCCTGTTTTTTTTTTGTGACCAGCAGTGGTCACGATGTTTCATAATATAAATCCACGAGTGCCCACAAGTGGTCACATTGTCCCAAATCGTCAAAACATAAATGTCCACCGGTGGGGCACGCGGGGCTGAAAGTGTTAAAGAAAAGCGCAGCTGAAACGTATCGTATGTTGATCAATATTTACGGTTCCGTCAAATACAACTTGGGAAGAGTGGTTTCGACGCTTCCAAAGCAGCAATTTCGACGTGAGTGATAAAGATCACGAAGGGGCAACGATTCGAAATTCGAAGATGCTCAACTATAAAATTTATTGGATGAAGGCGCATGGCGAACCCTTGATGATATGTCTAAAGAGTTGATTGTTGACAGGTCAACTGTCGGTAAACGTTTGCACGCGATGGGAATGGTCCAAAAGCAGGTAACTGGGTAACTGGGTGCCTGGGTGCCTCAATTGAAGGAGAGAAATATCGAGAAACGTTTCTTGAACAGCAGAAAAGAAAAGGTTTTCTGCATCACATCGTCACTGGCGAAAAAAATGGATCTATTATGATAAGCATCGAAAATGTTGGAGCCTGCCAGGTGAACCAAGTCCACCGACAGCGAAACAAAATATTCATGCTTCAAAAGTTATGTAGTGCATCTGGTGGGATCAGATAAATCGGTCTAGAAATATTTAGAGCGACTTAATTGGGAAATCTTGCCCCACCCGCCGTATTCCCCAGACATTGCACCTTCGGATTACCATCTGGTCCGATTAATGCAGTCAGCCCCTATTGGATAGCGGTTCACTTCTTACGAGAGCATCGCAAACTGACTCAATGAATGGGCCAAGTCGAAAGAACTTGAATTTTTCGTCAGAGAAATCCGTATGCTGCCTGAAAGATGGAGTAAAATTGTAGCTTCCAATGGCACATACTTCACATAATTTCATGTATTATTTAATTGTTTAAATAATTCGTAACTTTGGCTTAGAAAGGACGGAAACTTATTATCTTGCTCAATATAAAGGGTTTTCCAATAACAGGTGTTACAGGTGAATGGATTGCGCTATCGAGGGATGATTAACAATTTTTTATGGCCAGAATTGGATGGTATTGATCTGGACAACGTTTATTTGCAAAAAGCCGGCGCTACGTGCCACCAGTGATGGTAAATGATTTTTTGAAAAATCCCTACACAGCCCAAAAAAATTCCCTACTTTTCCCTACGCTTCAAAAAATTTTCCCTACAAAATTCCCCACATATTTTTCTCCTGTGTTTACACTATAATGAGGCACTTGCAACGTCAAAATTGAATTATGTGCATAAGTTTTGGGCTTGGTGCTATTTTGAGACTTTATAAGAGACTTTAATAAGAAATTTTATTTCAAAAATATATATAAATGCACATATATATTATATTGTAAACACATATATCAAGAAAAATTCAGCAAAAAGACTAAAAATTACACTTTTTCATTACATTCAGTTCTGTTTAAAACAAGACAGAGTTTCTATTTTTTCAGAATCCGGCACGATTACTTTTAAGATAGGGATAAAATGCTTCTCCACTTGCAGGGCGACATTATGCTCAGCGAAGAACATGCTAAATCTTATTTCGAAATTTCTGGAACCATTTGGAACTCGGCTTTTTCTTAAAAAAACTGTTTATTTTAGGTGTCTTTTTTATTGTCTTCATATTTTTTTGGTACGTTTTTGCTTCGGCATGCTTCTGCAAATCAGAATTGCCGCAGTTCAAAACTTTGTCGCACTCAGCGCATTTGCATTTGAATGGATCGTTAGCCACAGCTTTCAACCAGCCACTAAAATTGTCGTCGTCAAGCCACTTGTTATTGAACTTTTGTTTCCGATACTTGAATTTTTCTCCTGGTGTTCCTCCGAAGAGTCAGTCGAAGAGGAGGAGCTCATTTCTGTAAAATATATAAATTTAAAATATAAAAAAAGTTAAAACTAAAAAAAAAAACGCGAGACAACTAACAATTTTCGCGCAAAGAAAAAATCGCGTTAGCGTTAACGAAGAAAAAATGGCAATGTTGCCGTATTAACGCTTTTAAAGTATGCTGCCATAAGGAAAAAAATACTGGCATGAAATCTTACTGCGGCTTTTTATTTTAAATGAACTTTTTTAATATTTCCCGCTATTGTAAAATTTTTTCTGTCCTTTTTGAAAATTCCCTACATTTACAGAATTTAAAAAAATCTGTCCTTCTTTTTCAAGAAATATCCCTACATGTAGGGAATTTTCCCTACATTTACCATCACTGCGTGCCACACAAGCAACGAAACCATTGATCTTTTACGGGAAAAGTTTCCGGACCGTGTTATCTCTCGAAGATCACAATTGGCCACCGAGATCTAGTGATTGAACACCTTGTGACTTTTTTCTTTGGGGCCACGTGAAATAGAAGGTCTACGCCAACAGCCCAGGGTCGGTTCAAGACTTCAAAGATAGAATTCGTGAGGCTATCGATTACATAGGACATCCAATTTGCAATTCGGTTACGGAAAATTTCATGAAAAGGATATTGTCCTGTAAGCGTGGTCGTGGTGGTTATTTGCCTGATGTTATTTTCCACTATTAACACTATTCAGAAACGCATTATAATGCGCAACGTACTTTTGCAGTGTTGGCAATGCGTTCAGAAATGCAAATATGGCAGTACTGCAAATTCATCGCGTTCCAAAACGCCATTTTTGTATCAAACGTCACGCATTATTTGCAGGAAAAATTTTAATACTGCCGCTGATTACGCTAATATGATAACTGATGAAAAGTGAGTATAAAACGAATTTTTTAGCTTTTAATGCAAAGATATATTAAATATACGTTATTAAAACAATATTTTATTACATTTTTCTTGATTGCTTCTCAGAGTCCGACTTAGCATGGAAAGTGAATTTGCTTCAGGGAGGAGGAAAAAGAGTGTTTTGTGGAATAAGGTGGCGGAAGAAATAAAAAAAGTGAATAAATATTTGAAAATAGAAAAGAATCTTAAATTTAGCAAAAAACTATCACTTTTTACTTCAAATATATCGTCAACAACTAAACTCAATAATACTTCCATTTTAGTGTAAAACGCGTTCATAAATGCAACAAATCTTTTTGCAAATCGTCAACATATCTATCAATTGCATCACTTGTCACATTGGCAGTGTTGCCAGCGCTGCAATTACTGCGCATTTATAATGCGTTTCTGAATATACCCGAAATGAACATCCGATCATTTATATTAAAAAATAGCATTGTTCTTTGAACAACAAAATAACACCTCTTATTGGAAAACCCTTTATTTGTACGATATTCATTTCAGCCATGTAAATTTACTGCAGTAGCCGAATGGGTTGGTGCGTGATTACCATTCGGAATTCACAGAGAGAACGTTGGTTCGAATCTCGGTGAAACACCAAAATTAAGAAAAACATTTTTCTAATAGCGGTCGCCCCTCGGCAGGCAATGGCAAACCTCCGAGTGTATGCCATGAAAAAGCTCCTCATAAAAATATCTGCCGTTCGGAGTCGGCTTGAAACTGTAGGTCCCTCCATTTGTGGATCAACATCAAGACACAAACCACAAATAGGAGGAGGAGCTCGGCCAAATACCCAAAAAGGCTGTACGCGCCAATTATATATATAATATATATATTTCTCCTCCTAGTAACTACAATAAAACTACTTTTTGTATTTGTAAAACGATTATATCAACTGAAAACTTGTTTCATAATATATTTTTTACGGTCTAACATTTTCGTTTACATATACATATATTTATTTATTTATAGGTATATACAACAATTACAAACGTACACTTACATTCATGTAGATCAAACAGGATTTTTTAATACACATAGTCAACGTTTTTATAAAATATTGTATATATAAAAAAACTCATATTCTAAGTAAGCAATATGTAGTTTGGCTTATAACAAATTGAAAATATTGTTATATCAATAGTAAACGCACAAAAATCTGCGTTGAAAAAGTACACTAGAGAATTACAATAAAACATGATCTTTTTTATCTGTATCATAATATCATAATAATTATTGTCCCGGAAGACCAAACACTACCTAAATTGACGCATATTATACAATTATACCGTCTTATATACATTTACGCGTACAATTGTGTGCGTAACAATGCTTTATACTGCTTATACTTGTTTTTGTTTGTGTATACATATATTCAAAATCCTTTATTACCGAAAACTAGGTGTTCGATTTTACATACATACATAATTTTAACTTTCTCGCTGCGGCTTCGAAGTTGGTGTTGGCAATTCAGGTCGCAAATTCTGTATTTAGTTCAGGTATGGGGTTGCAAGATGTGTAGAAACTCACTTTATTTGTCATACGAAACAGAGCGTGAGTCTTGCGAAACAGTTCTGGAGTCTTCCGGCGATTCACGTTGGCGTCGCTTCACCGCCCACTCAACAATACAAAAGCAGGCGGTTCCTATTGTGCCGAATACGACCAAAATGCCCAATTGGGCACGCAAGCCAAGGTGTGATGAGTAAAAGAAGCTTATGGCAGCAGCGATGGACTAGAAGAAGAATACAAAGTAATAAATATTCAAAGCCTTGAAAATGGCAGAAAATTTAAATTCTAACCTGCGTAAATTTGAAGAGCGCAAAAGCGCCAACTGAATTCTTAACATACACGCCACCCAACATCGAATAGATTTGTGTGTTCATGCAGGCATCGCCCAGCCCCAACATAAAAGCACACAGCAGAGCGATCCATGCACGCGGTGGGTCCATATATGATATGTCCTCGGTATCTTTGAATGGCGCATTATTGGGCAAGTTGAGGAATATCAAGAAGAATGCAATCATGTGTATGACATAGCCGGCAATAACGATGGGATCACGTCCGAAACGCGTTGTCTTCTTGCCCAAAATGCCAAACAAACCACCACCAAACACCTCACCAGCGCCTATGCAAATACCAGCCAAGCCGACAATTTCCTTCGGTGTATTGTGTATCTTTTTCGTGAAGCCAATTGAAGGACCATAGACGCCGCTGAAGAAGGACAATTCCATGCCTTTTAAATACCAATGGATTTGTATTAAAAAATGAATCGTTTAGCAATGGCATATTAAATTTTTACCTGTGTAAAGGAAGGCCACACTGAGCAACAGCATATCGCGTGTTATGAAGAGATTGCCAGCCGATTTCAGCGCATATACAGCGCTGCCCCAACCGGTACGATGTTGCTGCTGCTGTCGCTGCATTTCAGATGTGCCCACCGAGTTGTCAGCCATGGGGCGCAATGCTGCTAGGAACACTATACCCAATACTGCTACGGTGGTTAGCACACCAATCACCATGCTGCGTGTGCCTGCGTCAATATGCTCCTTGTCTTGGAATTGAAAGTAAACAAAAATGTTGCCGAAGAACATGCTGCACTGCAACAGCGCCCAGAAGACGCCCGAGTTACGCGATATGGTGGAGAGATCACTGCAGCGTGCCAAGAAGTTACCCTGACCCGTCCAGGTTATGGCTGCACCAGCGCCCAAAGTACCACTCGACAGGTAGAGCAACCAGTTGGAGGGGAATAGAAAGGTGATCATGAAGAGGCTGCGAGAAATGCATGTGAAAATAAAAATCGGTTGTGCATTTGTATTTGTGTAAGCTTACGTATAAGTTAAGGAGCCCACCAACATGGCGACACGTGGCCCTGTAAATGATATGAAGGACGGCGCCAACCAATTGCATAGTGAAAATGTCGTGTAAATTATGGCCAAACTGGTGTAACCATCGCCGGTGAAGTTGTTGTCTTCCTTCGCGATGCTGTCCAGTATGGTTTTCTAGAAGAAAATTGAAAATATTTTAATTAACGAAATAATTTTTGATGGGATTTTTGTATTTGTAAAAGTTAAAATAATATGAATAGTTTGGCGCATACTTGACAGGATTAGCTAGAGATTCTACCTTTGTTTGTGATGTATTTCCTTCAAATAGAAATAGTTTTATACCATCCCTCAAAAGTTACATACACTCGTACACATGCGGTCATTAAAATAGGACGGAAAATGCAATTTTTTTTAATTAATAACAACAGATATTCCATTTTATGTGGTTTTTATTTCACAGTTTAATATAACAAATGTAAAAAATAATTCAATGGGCTGTGAAAACTTAAACTGCTGACAATAGGAACAAAAGGGAAATATTCATGTGGTCATTAAAATAGGTACGAAATACAGGGTCTGGCACTCGAAGTGTAACCAATTTCAGAAAGCTCGCTCATCTGATGCAGAGGCATCAAATGTCTGCTAGTTGGCTAAATGACAGACCAGAGTATTGGAAGCTTTTTGCCGAGAGTAAACGCGAAAGAAGAAAATCAGTAATGGATTTAGCACGTAATAATGTGATTGCATTATAAAGAGTGGTTAAGTTTTAAGGGCCGGTGTTGATCTTGAATAAAATAAATTGTTTTAAGGAAATTATGTAATTTCTCTTTATTATGATAATATTGGTATGGCTCAATTGCGTATGGAACAAAATATCGGTCAAACGTCCGCCGCGGCCTCGGCGGCACACCTCCATCCGATGGTCCAAATTTTCGATGACACTGAGGCATAATTGAGGTTCTATGCCGTTTATGTGCCGAATTATCTCATCCTTTAGCTCTTAATTTATTGCTGGCTTATCGAAGTACACCTTTTCTTTCAAATAAGCCCAAAGAAAGAAGTCCAACGGTGTTAAATCACATGATCTTGGCGACCAATTGACATTGCCGCAACGTGAGATTATTCGGCCATCAAATTTTTCGCGCAAAAGAGCCATCGTTTCGTTAGCTGTGAGACAAGTGGCACCGTCCTGTTGAAACCACATATCGTCCACATCCATATCTTCCAATTCGGGCCATAAAAAGTTCATTATCATCTCACGATAGCGAACACTATTCACAGTAACTGCCTGACCGGCCTCATTTTGGAAAAAATATGGTCCAATGATGCCGCCGGCACATAAGCCGCACCAAGCAGTCACTCTTTGTGGGTGCATTGGTTTTTCGGCAATCACTCTTGGATTATCATTCGCCCAAATGGGGCAATTCTGCTTATTGACGAATCCACTGAGGTGAAAATGTGCCTAATCATTGAAGATGATTTTCTACGAAAATTGGTCATTCACTGTTGGCATTTCCTGCCACCATTCTGACCATTGACGATGCTTGAAATGGTCAAGAGGCTTTAGTTCTTGAGTCAATTGCACCTTGTAAGCGTGTAAATGCAAGTCTTTATGCATAATGTTCATCAACGACGAACGTGAGAGGTCCAATTGTTTGGCTCGACGACGAGTTGATGTGGCCGGCTCTTCAACCACACTATCGCGAACAGCAGCAATATTTCCTGCAGTACGAGCTGTACGAGCATACTCTGGTGTTTTCACATCTCCTACAGTGTACGAAATATTTTCGGGAAAGTATTCTGGAGGTTGCTTTGAAGTCGTGGGCAGACAAACATTTCGATGTCAGATAATAGCGTTTCAACAGGACTCGGCACCGTCTCACAAAGCTCGAGTGGAGCAAAAATGGCTAAAAAACAACGTTCCGATATTCATAACGTCCACACAGTGGCTCTCGATGGGCTTCTCTTGGGGCCATTTTGGAGAGCAAGGTCTGACTAAAAGATTCACCAGTCTCGAGACGCTGAAAAAATCCATTGTCTGCGAGTGGGCTAAAATACCTGCAAGTCACATTCGGGCAGCTTGCACAACATGATCGAGCTGGTTCCGTGTTTTTCGATCAGGAGACAGCCAGGTGGAACTTTTTAGGCAGGAATCTGGTGCTGCAGACTACCACGTTTCGGGCCCCGGCGAAGCCTCTGTCTGTTACTGGATGTTTCGTTGTGCAGGCGAAATTTTCCGACTATGGGACCAAAAATTCCCTCCTTGCTCACCTTGGCGTTGAAGTCGCCAAGCACGATTTTTATATCGTGGCGGGGGCAGCGCTCTTAGGAACGTTCCAGGCGCTCATGGAAGGAATCTTTGGTCGCATCGTCTTTCCCTTCCGTCGGGGCGTGTGTGCTTATGAGCGAGATGTTAAAAAATCGCCGGAACGAACGATAGTGCTTGGCGACAACATTTCTCTTAAGTGGCGGGTCCCAAACTCAGCGCACAACCAGCTATCGTGGAATACTTCGCCTTCTCACGTTGGCTCACTCCCGAACAGGTGTTGGAAAGCTACCCAGAGGATACTTGGGCTAATACCGGAGTGTTGTAAGCTGCTTGAACCATATGCAGAAGAATCATCCTGGCCACTCCCAAGTGAATGGCGATCAGTAACTTTACCCACTTGCGTGGACTTCTGCATATAGAACCATCCTCCCACGGAACCATCTCAACTATTCTACCAGATATTATTCTTCTTTTCATTGCATTTCCTTCTCTTCAACTTTTATATTTATTTAATTGATAAAGTGAAATTTTTTTCTTTTGGTACCAAAAATGCAAGATTTATTTTTATCAAAAAAAAGGAAGCTTTTTCCAAAATTCTGGAGATTTGTGTAGGCCCATTTGCGAAAGCAATGGGTTTTTGTCTGTTATTATTGGGGAAATAAATGGCTACTTCCTAGCAATTCTTGCATGATGGCCGACCTTTTTTTAACTCCAATACCGCGCTTTTCCCTTTCTGTTATTTTACATGGAGACCCTACTCTTGGCCTTAAAGTTATAATTACGGTATTTTCCTAGTTTTGGACTACTGTCCGAACTGATGTTCATGCGCATTTGTTGTTCTTCTTCTTATTTGTAGATAGTTTTGGAGCTATTCCACGACTTTATTTTGATTTTCAATTTCGCCAATTTCGTTTCTTCTTGCTGCCATTCGAATTCTATTGAAAACCGATAAACTAAAAGCTTATTAAATAAAAATAACAATTTTCTTTACCAAAAACTCGTAGGTCTCTATTTTGTTTGCATGTGTTCTGCTTTGCAATTCCGTCAATTAAAATTGTTTTATCTTTTTTTGGTTGCTGATAATCTCAAAAACTGTTATCTATAATAAATCTGTGAAAAACTCAAAAAAATACGTTTTAAAATTGGTTTTATGTTAATAAAAACTTAAGCGATAATTTAATTTCATTCAGCTCGGAAAAATTTAATAAATTCGCGTCCATTAAAAAAACTCTGTCAATAAATTGCAATTTGCAAATGATCAACACTGATCACTCAATCAAATTATTGCGGATGCACCTTGACCAATTTTAAAGCATAATTTCAGGCGGCGCCATCTATTGGCTACATATATGTATGTATGATAATGCGTGCGTTCTTAATTTAGCTATAAAAAAACGTATAAAGTCGGAAGTAAGTTAAGTGACATGATCAGCTTATAAATATCGGCAACACGTTTTTTATTGCCGTCAATGATAAAAAGTGATTGACCCGTTCCAATGCAAAACCATAATGAGCAACAATAATCTGTCTATGTGTAAACGACAATGCACGGAAGGAAAATTAAAATAAACAAAATAAATTAAAGCACTCACACATACACATATTTACCCATAAATTTCCTTCTTTGTTCCAATAAATCTATGAGTGGATATGTACATACATACATATATGTATTAAGGCGGCTTAACTACGGGTTGACTAAAACTCACGTATAACTGCTAATGGGATCGAGTTAGACACATACATATGTAAGAAAGACACATGCAATGATGAGACATACCAATTCAGTCATATCTGCTCGTCCGTCCGTAAAACAGATAATTCGAGCAAAAATTGCGAAGTCTCAACGAAAGTTGTAGTTGTTAATCCCGTCGAAGGTCGAAATTGGATAATAACCTCGGCTACTTTCAATATAATGGTAATTTTTAACAGAAATTGTGACTCCCGCTCGCTCGACTGTCTGGGAAATGAAAATTACCCTTGCGAACTAATTTAATTAACTTTAATTAAAAAGGTCACTATAAAAAATACAATTTTTTCGCATAAAACATTCAATATTGGGTATGGGAATAAGTTTCCGCCCTCGTAAAAAAAGTGTCGCTGCTGATACCATTTTATGTTCGCGTTTTTTTTTCAAGAAAAGAGGTCGGGCAATTCTCAGACTTCAATTTAATATCTGAGTGTACGGCTGAGTAGCAACATGCGATTAATGAGCCCATGCATGGGCATTCATATGCCAGCGGGAGAGTGAGAGCATTTTTTGCTGACGCATCGAAGGTTACATTGCCTGGTATTCCTCTGTGTCCTGATATACAAATAATTTTTATTGGCTTAAACAATTTACTGCAGATGGAGTAGTTTGCTGGCAAGTGGATGCATCCGACAGCACCGTCAGAATTCGGAAGGACCTCTCCGAGCCGTTTGATACCAAATGAGGTTTCAGTCAGAGTGACTCGCTGTCGTGTGACTTCTTTAACCTGATCTTGGAGAGGATCGTACGATCCGCAGATCTTAATCGCTCAGGCACAATTTTTTATAAGAGCGTACAATTGTTGGCGTATGCCGATGATATTGACCTCATCGGCCTTAACAACCGCGCTGTTAGTTCTGCCTTCTCCAAACTGGTGGTGAACGGGGGCAAAACGAAGTACCCCCTGTCTTCAAACAGACAGTCGGCGCACTCGCGTATCGGTACCCACGTCACTGTTGACAGTTATAATTTCGAGGGTGTAAAAGGCTTCGTATATTTAGGAACCAACATTGAAATCCAACGTAGAATCTCTCTTGCCAACAAGTGCTACTTTGGACCAAGTAGGCAAATGAGTAGTAAAGTCCTCTCTCGACGAACAAAACTAACACTCTACAAGGCTCTCATCATGCCCGTCCTAACGTATGGCGCAGAAGCTTGGACGAGGGCAAGATTCTGCGTAGGATTTTTGGACCTTTGCACGTTGGCAACAGCGAATATCGCAGACAATGGAACGATGAGCTGTATGAGCTTTACGACGACATAGACATAGCCCAGCGAATGAAGATCCAGCGAATGAAGATCCAGCAACTATGTTGGCTGGGTCATGTCGTCCGAATGGATAGAAACGCTCCGGATCTGAAAGTATTCGATGCGGTACCAGCTGGTGCTAGCAGAGAAAGAGGAAGGCCTCCTCTGTGTTGAAAAGATTAGGTGGAGAAGGACTTGGCTCCGGTTAGCACGTAAGCGGTTATCGCGCCAATTAAGAAGAAGAAGAAGAAGAAGAAGAAGAAAAGGTTTTAAACTTTATCTCAGTAAGAAAAAATGCTCGAGGAAGTCTGGTAAATTCAATCCGGAAGTGCATAAAAGCTGTTGTAGAATGTAAAGATGGTTCGACAAAATATTCACTATAGCAAGTTTGTTCTTACTATGGCCCCATAATTGGCGGCCGCCATAGCTGAATGAGTTAGCATAGCTTGACACTACCATTCGTAGGTGTCTGTGTTCGAAACCCGTCGGGGATACGTAACACCAAAACTATAGAAAATCAGCCCTATCATGCAATTCATCATAGACTGTTTTTCGCAGGAAAAAGGATTTAAAAGGAAACAAATACAAAACCTGTAAAATGTAAGTCCTATATTAACTACACTATAAATAAAAATAAATTGTTTAAGTATAGTATATGTACTTTTATGTGACTTCCACAGGTGTAAAGTTCTAACAACACGGCAGCAGTATGCCACTTCGTTGGAGCCAAAAAGGGAGAAATCAATCATGACATTGATACTGTAGTAACCCTTCCGGTTGTAGTAGAAGAATTTTTCTTTAGTGGAGGAAATAATTTTTATATGCATCCCATCTACACACAAAATGATGCCAGGAAATCTATATTTTTGCAAGAATTCCATTTTGCTTTGCCGTTTTTCATTGGCACTCATGTCGAGATTTACCCACTGAGGACACAATCGTGTTTGTAATGACGCCAATACGTCTTTTAGCACATAGCGAAATGTCGACTGCCCCGTAATCTTTGCCAACTCCGTGCTGATAGCCTCCCTCCGCAAGAAACCGTAAAACAGAAGATAATCAGAGGACCTGGAGTTATGGACGACGACCTCGCTGAGCTTGCGCTGTCTTCAATAAAACTCAAAACGTACATAAATTCACCTTTATTTAACCGGTAATTTTTGATAAACCGGATTTAAATAAACTTTTTTTAGCAAAAAGGCAAGCACTTACATTGGTTCGTCCATATCGAGAGGGTTGCTTGCATTTCTCAACATATTTCGGACAATACTGAGATTCCGTTTGCTTCTCCCACTTTCCTCCACCAATAAGCGAACCAGCTGTCAGCTGACTTGACAAAAAACTTAACAATTATTTGCTGAATTGTCTTCTTTACATTGAAGTGAGCTGTTGTCGAAATATCAAAATTTGACATTTGAGTTTGGCAGCACTTTTTCGTGTTCACATGGAACCCACGATTACAATTTTGTGGTGTTCGTAGTAGATATTCGTATTTGAAGGTTTTCTACGACGGATTCTATGATTGGGCTGAATGTTTTTTATAATAATGGTCACCCCTAGGCTGGCAATGACCAATCCCCGCATAGTGATCAAAATGGTCGATCTGGCGGAATTTATTTTATATCTCGAAAAAAAGAAGCGCTACAATTTTTCTTTATGTACATACGAAGTAAAGTGGCTGGAATATTAAAAAAAAAACTTTGTTTGCTTATTTTTCATTTCGAGTTTTTCTAGTAATTGCAGTCATATATTTTTAATGTCGTACAATGTTCACAAAATGTGTTTTCTTTGATAGTTGTAACACTAGAGTACACTACGATCAAAAAGTACCGGGAATGTTAAATTTAAACGAAACGCGTCCATATTTTTTCTTATGTTGGTAGGACTGTAAGACACACATCGGTCACTTTTTAGCGCCATCGGATCATTAGAGTCTGCCTGGCCGGCCGGAAATGTGGGCAAACAATTCTTGGATTTTTTATGATGATAACGCGCCAGCGCACCGAGCCCAAATTGTGCTGGATTATTTAACCAAACACCAAGTAAATACCATCGGGCAAGCACCGTATTCACCTTATGTGGCCCCGTGCGACTTCTTTTTGTTTCCCAAGTTGAAGTTTCCACTTCGTGGAAGGAGATTTCAATCGATAGAAGAGATCAAAGAGATCGCGTCGAAGGAGTTTAAGGCCATCCCTTCGTCGACTTACCAGGGATGCATGGAGGAATGGGTTAAACGTTGGCACATGTGTGTTGCTTCATACGGGTCATATTTAGAAGGAGATAAAATAAGTTTGCCTGAACTTTAACTCTGTTTTGTTTTATTTAAACATTCCCGGTACTTTCTGGCCATAGGGTATATCAAATAAACAAAGCTCTGACAATAACAGTCAACACACAACCAAAAAATATTTTTATACAATATATTATATTTTTGAATTTATTCTCGAGCGCCGAGTGTATTTCTGCCTTGAAAAAGCTCCTTGTAAAAAGAAGGGCATCTGCCTGGAGTAAAACTTTAGGCCACTCCATTTCAAAGACGCACACCACAAATTACAGGAGGAGCTCGGCGAAACAACAAAAATGGATGGTAGCGTTCATTGTATATGTATATGCAAGTATATTTAATTTTATAATTTAATACAATACTTAATATTATTGGCTCAGTATTAAGGCAGTATGCGCCCACAAGACTGTGGGGTAGTTTAATAATTTTTAATTTTTTCTTGTTTTTTTGTGGTAAAAGTTTTACGTTCACTACTTTTGTCATGGAAGTTGTATCTACTATTTCGAGGATTTCGCATTTCCCCATCAGTATTCTTTTTAGGCTTCGCAGAGCCTCGAATACACGTTTTTATTAAAAAAAAATTTGAAATTTAATTATTATTTGATTAATAAAAATCTTAAATTTAATTATTTCAAAAAATTAAAAAAAAAATCGATTATTGAAGATTCTGTAATCACCAAGTGCGAATGCGATTTTTTTATATTCTGCACCGAAAATGAGATGTGATTCTGATTCCTGGGAATATTAAAACAAAGAGGGCACACGTTTTTCGATAGGCATACATACCGAACAAATCGGTATGTTTGTATGTATTGTATGTATATTGACCAAAGATACCCCAGTACAGATTCTTGATTACAGAATGAACTCCCTTTTTATTGTAATTATAATTTTATTTTTTGAATATTTATTTGAAAAGACACACCATGCAATTCCAGACATGGTTTTTTGCCTCTCGCATAAGCCAATGCCAATGATGCTCATCGAAATTCAGAAGTTGTGTGGCTATAAATACGTAGAATTTATTTTGACACTTTGTGGATCATAAAGTGGATTTGAACTCGTAGAAGCGGTCAAGTGTCTTTTTTTAAATTAGGCGCAAAACAAGCACGAGTATTTTATTGGAAAATGTATGTGGCTGTGTATGATATGCATTGAACTGTTAAGATGAAATTGTATGCATTTATGTATGTATGTGTGTATGCATGTATGTATGCGTGTGTACATTCATTCGATATTATTTATACAAGTGTGTTTCTGTGACAATGGAAACCGAATTAAAAATATAACAAGCTCAGATAAACTTGTTATTATGTAGAAGAGAAGGGAATGTGCATATGGAGCACCGCCAACAAGGGGAGAATCCGGTCCGTTCATTCAGAAGTATGTATATTAAATTAAATTAATTAAACATCATGAAGCAAGGCAAATGTAAAGGAAATGTAAATGGAGGGATGCCAATCCCGCGATCCCGAAATTATTTGTAATGTTGTGAACTAAATAAATAGTGTTTAAAATCTAATACGCGGCTATACCTATAAAGTGGCTACTGAAAATATAAATTGATTTACGGGTTGGTTGAAAAGTATTGAAAGCGACACCTATTAACCAGTGCTGCACAATAACGTTAATTTTAACAATACAACATTATTTTGCTGAAATAATTGTGGAGTTTGTGACGCACGCCACTAGTAGGAGGAGGAGCTCGGGCAGACACCAAATTCTACAAAGTCAAGACCGAAATAAATAAGACTGAGCTAAAATAGAAACGACAAAAGCTTTATTATGATCACTTCGCGTTTATCTATTCAAAATAGTCCTCTCTGGAGTCGATACACTGTTTTACGCGATCTAAAAGCTTTTTGAAAGAGTGTCATGGTCATTGACCGGAATCCAGAATGTCCTTGAGGATATCGATACAAGCCTTTTGGATGGCCTATACGGACGCAAAACGTTTTCCTTTCATGGCCAAATGCAATTTTCCGAACTGCTAAAAGTCACAAGGAGCCGAATCAGATGAATACGGTGAGTGATTGATGGTGCGATTTCTAATAAAAAAAGAGTGGGTCAATGAGATGGTACATTATCATGCAATAAGCGCCAGCTTCCTCCTTGAACTCCTTGTGAACAACTCTCTTGGAATCGTAAAAACAAATGAACATCGACTTGATTTTTGACTTCTCCAAATGCGATTCTTTGGGTGGTGGCTCATCTGGAGCCTTCCATTCGGCACTTTGACGCTTAGTTTCAGGTTCATGTTAGAAACACCTCGTTTCATCACCAGTTACAGTGTTGTAAAGGAAGCTCTCGTCTTTCCTCGCCTCTTTAATGAGGTCTTTCGAATGTTGAATTCTGAGGAATTTTTGGTTCTAAGTTAACTTGTGCGGAATGAAACGTGCACAGACCTTTCGTAATCCCAAATGATCAGTTAAAATGCAAATAATCGATGTTTTGGAGATATTCAACCTCGACTCCATGAATGCCAATGATGAGTTCTGTTCAGTTATGATAAATTTACGAACAATTAAGTTTTCGGTGATTACTGATTTTGTGCAACCCGTATGTTCATTGACATTTATGTCCTCACAACTATCTCTGAAACGTGTAAACCACTCAAGAATTCTGGCACGAGACAGATCAATCTTCGCCATAAACTTTTTTTCCTCAATTCAAATGTTTCGGTAAACGTTTTACCGATTTTAAAACAAATTTTGACATTAGCTCTTTGTTCGAAACTCATTTTTGTACCGATGACACAAACATATTGACACTTTAGACGCAATAACTTCGCTTCTACTAAACCAAATGCCACAATACGTTCACTGGAAGTCAGCTAAGGATGTATCTTCTAACGCACTAACTCATTAAAAAGATGACGCCATCAAAAACATTTCTATGACGACAGGCTTGTTTATTTTGGACTTCTTCTTGTGTATATATATTTATGTGGATATATTTTCTTTAAAAATACGAAAAAAAAAATGTATGTTGATATTTGGTTTCATGTTAGGTTAGGTTAGGTTATAGGGGCTGGCCGAAGCCACGCAGAGACCATTTCGGTACATAGCGATACCAGATTAGCGAAACTTCTTTGTTTGTTTTAGCGAAAATATGCATCAAATTGCGCGCACTGTTTGAGAATTTTAAGAGTCGCTGAAACTCGAGGTCAGGGATAGATTTTAGTTTTTCAAAACTGTGATCACGCATATAGCATAGTCCAGTTTTCGAGTGAGCCAGCAGTAGCATAGAAGATACTCCAGGAATACTTATCATATTTCCTGCAGTCATCTTTAAGGGTTAAATTTAGCTTGTAAGTATGCGCTGCAACTAGGCAGTGCCCTCTTAATACGCCAACCAGAGTTCTATATAACCGATTTAGTATACCTGTCGTCATATGCGCGTTTACACATGATCCTAGCAACTTTGCAATTGCTTAAACTAAGCTATCGGCGTTCGCCTTTCTTAACGTTTGCTCCTCTAGTTCTTTTTGAATTGTGCAGAGAGGTTTAAGTACCTGACTTAATTTCGGTAAATGCTTCTCGGAACTAAGCCTTTGCGCCATGCATCGTCTTCGATAATGGTCTTTAGCGGTTTTCCAAAACTCATAACTGGAATCATGCAGTCTGAATTGACCGTGGCATTCCGAGTAATAGAGCTATGTGCGAAGGATCTAGAAGTAACTGGTCGGTTGTTTGTAGTCTCACAGCTGAGCTTGCAGCTCGATTTTCTGCGTAGAGATCAATCGGTGTTAGGTTAAGGACAGCCTCCAGACCTGCGGTTGGAGTTGATTTCATAGTTCCCGTAGTGCAAAGCGCCTAGAGGCGGTGAACTTTACCAATGACCGGAGATATGTTTTCTTCCTAACCGCTTTCCACCACACCAAGACGCCGTACAGTAATATAGGTCTAACAATTGCAGTATATCACCACTGCATAAGAGCGGGGGAGAGCCCCCATGAGCTTCCAAGCATTCTTTTACATTCGTATAAAGCATCAGTGACCTTCTATACCCTCCCCTTAACATTGGATTTCAACTTTGTACTATATTTTGTTTTGATCTCAACGAAACAAAATTCTTAAAGTTAAATTTTTTTGATAATTACTTAAACAAATAGGTAGATAGTCAGAATTTTCAAGAAATTGAATTTTTAAATTTTTCTTAAAGCATAGTATCTTAAAACTATTGTGTGAAAATTTTAAGTGAATCCGACAAATACTCTTCGATTTATTCAACAATTAACAAAAAGCACTCGGGCGCTCCGGAGGCAACAGGAAATCGATATGTTGGAAGCTGCTATGACGGCTGAAGAACTATTATATGGCCCAGAAATAGCTTGTTTTTTTATTTTTATTTTTATAATTGAAATAAAAGTATATCAAGTAGTATTAAAAACTTTTTGTTTTGGAAAATTTATCAGCAACAGAAATTCATAAAAAATGCTGAGAGCGTTACGGGGTCTTGTTCCTTTATTTCCAAATGTGCATCGACGTGTTTTAAAGTTTAAATGTTCTCGTACAAGTGTTGAATATAAACAATGTAGTGGACCTCTAAACAGTGCAACAACACCAGAAATCATAGATCGAGAGTTCGATATTGTATATAAAGAACTAATTTTGAGCAAAGCGCGACAGACATTACTGATACAATAGACATCTCAGAGAGGAAAAGCTTTTCGGAGAGTTAATATCGCATTTGTTAACAATTCAAAAAAAACAATCTGTGGAAAATTATTTCTCAGAGCTTCGGGTATAAAATTATCGGAGTATCATTGCAATAACCGTATAGAAATTCTGGCAGATTATATTGAATAAAAGAAGCAAATCTAATTTGAGATTGCACATCAAGAAATACCGCTAATATGAGCATCACTAATTGAAATATATATTCGTGTATGGATGTGGGTAAAATCGTGTACTGCTATAAGCAGAAGTAGCAACAAGTAAAGTGAATGTGAGAAAATATGCCTCTGACGTTATACTCATCAACGAGTATCCCTGCAGGGAAAACCTGAATTGGTGAAAGAAATTTCTAATTCAACATTATTTCGCCAATTGAGACTGACCGAGCGACATGCGAATGTTATTAAACAGAAGAGGAGGAGAAGGGAAAAAGCATTTTAAAGAAGTCTTCAAAAAAATTGTTGGCTTTATTATATGGGGTGTTTTTTCAGCTGCATGAGAACTATCGATATCGATTGTAGTATGGTTTGATAGCTGAGAATGGCAAACGGTGCTTATGTTTTTGTACAGTAAGGTTTGACAAGTCATCATGAATCGTTTAACGCTAGGACAACGTTTCGAAATTGTAAAGATTTACTTTGAAAAATATAATATAAATCGTTCGCCAAATTTAATTCGTTAAACATCGACGACATTTGAGGAGCGCGCCTTGCCACACAGCGCGCTTTAGAATCAATTTATTGCAATATTCTAGCCCACATTAGCAGATTTGTTTTGGTTAGCTGCTAACCGGCAGTTTATCTTTTGTTAAACTTGATCGAAAGTTACCTGAGAGATCTTCACCAACCAGCATTCAGAAATTACTTCTTGGGACATCTACTGGTTATATTCTGATTAAACGCTTAATAGAATATTGAGAAAACAACCCTGGGTATTGTATACCAAAACTGATTCCCAATGTGCGAACCCAACCAAACCAATGCGCTATTTACCCCCTCTCTTCTTCACGTTAGATGAGCTGTTTCTCTAAGTATTTGTAAGATATTTCCATCGAAGCATAAAGTCATATACTTGTATAAAGTTTTCACTTAGGAGTCTTATTTGTTCTTTTTTCAGTGAGTTGAAGAATTGACTTCGCCAAACAGATAGAATAAATCGTGAAAATTTTCGTGATTTATGATTTACGACGTGGATTATCGGTACAGGAGTGCATTGATCAACTTGCTTCAACTTTCAGCGTTGAAGTACCACACTTGGCCACAGTGAAATGCTGGTTCAACGTGACCGTCAAAAAGATTTGTTATCGTTGGACACCGTAAAATTTGACAATTGCCCAGAACAGGACTCGTGTCGATTGGTGTAAAGAAATGTTGACGAAATTCAGCCGCGGTCGTTCAAAGCATGTCTATGACATCGTAACAGGTGGCAAATCTCGGATTCGTGCATATGAGACGGAAACAAAAGAGCAATCGACAATATGAGTGTTCCAAGACGAGCTTAATCTGGCAAAAGCTGTTCACAGAAGAAGCACCTCAAAGCAAATGGTCGCCAAACTTTTTTGCGAAAATCTGGACGTGTCGCAACTGTGACACTAGAGAAACTTAAATTGGTTCAAGTGAATGCAAAATTATATTGACTCCCACAGAGAATATTTGTAAAAACAATAAAGCCATTTTCATTATTATTTTACTGTGTTTTTATTGTTGTGTGCAAAATCTAAAAGGTAACCTTCGGGTAATAACTACTTAAATGTTTAAGTAGCCTGTTTATTATAGGCTTCTTAAAACTTGTTTATCGAATTTTATTGAAAAAACATTTTCGTAATATAAACGGGCTCTTAAGAACCAAAGTCTGATTTTATTCAATGTATTATTTATTTATCGTTTAAAAATAAAAAATTGGCACAAATGAAGTAGTTGCGACCTTGCATGCCGACACGTTTCAAATTATATGGAATGTCGCAAGTGTTGCGAATTACCTCACAAACCTCTCTCTGCGTTTCTATGTTTTTAAAAGTATTAGCTTATTATTAGTATTAGCGGATAAGTTAAAAGAATGCACAAAACGATGATGAAAATTAAGTACGTGAAAGTTGAATTGATTTTCTTACAGCGACACAGCGAAAGGTTGTGTTGTCTCTTATCTCGTGTGTTGCATTTACTTATATGAAAAACAAGGCACTGTGCACTGAATCAGATGGCAGTACAGGGTCCGGCACTCCGAAGTGTTACCAATTAAAAAGACCATAAATTTAGTTTGGAAAATTACTTTTATTCAATTCAAAGTAAGAAATGTGTGAAAATAATACAAAATTAAGAATCAATTTACTTTTGCTCGATATGACCACCTTTTGCCTTAACTATGGCCTTGAGATGGTCCAGAAACGAATCGCAAGCTGCCCGAATGTGACTTGCAGGTATTTTGACCCACTCGCGGACAATGGCTTTTTTCAGCGCCTCAAGATTGGTGAATCTTTCGGATCTTACTCTACGAAATGGCACAAAGAGAATAATCCATCGGATTCGCGTCTGATGAATTTGAGAGCCATTGTGTGGACATTATGAAGTTCGGAACGTTGTTTTTTAGCCATTCTTGGTGCACTCGAGCTTTGTGAGACGGTGCCGAGTCCTGTTAGAACGTCCATGGTTTACCACCGAAATGTTTGTCTGCCCACGACTTCAAAGCAACCTCCAGAACGCTTTGCCGATAATATTTCCCGTTTACCTTGACACCAAGCTCGATGAAAATGATTGGAGAGCGCCCATCTGCAGTTACAGCGGCTCGAACCATTATCTGTGGCGGGTGCTGCCTCCTGATGGCCAATCGATGACTCAAATTCTCATATGAACGATCGGTCAAATAAACCCTATCGTTTTGGGAGTTTACGAATTGCTCAATTTGAAAAATTTTCTCGTCAGAAAACGCAATGTTCAAAAATTTACCGCTTTCGGCCAAGCGAAGCAACTTCTTCGCTCTCTCAAGACTGACTTGTTGCTGTTTTGGTGTGAGATCATGCGCTTTTTGGATCTTCTAAGACTTGACTTTGAAATCATTTTTCAGTATGCGACGGATGCTACGGTCAGATATTTTGAGTTCTTTCGCCATTTGATTGGGACTTCATAGGGGATTTCACTCAAGTCGCTTCCTCACTTTTTTAACCATTTCTCGCGACGTTACAGTCTTTCGATGACCACCTCCATGACGTTTCGCAATGCTACCAGTATCATTGCGATGAGTAATGGTGGGATAAAAAAGTAACTTTATTTACTTTAACGTGCTCGAGCTCACGAACAATCGCTGGTTGTGATTTTCCAGCCAAATATAATGCAATCACATTATTACGTTTGAAATCTGTTACTGATTTTCTTTTTTCGCGTTTACACTCGGCAAAATGCTTCCAATACTCTGTATTTTCATTTAGCCAACTAATAGCATCAGCTGCGCGAGCGGTCTGAAGTTGGTTACACTTCGAGTGCCGGGCCCTGTAGGCAATTTCCAGATGGCCTTATATTAATGACAAAAATAAATATTGTATTTTTTCATAATAGAAAACTAAATATGGTAAAAATAAAGCTTTTGCTTTCCGGAGGAATATAAAGATGGGCATAATAAAAATACGTCAATGAACTTTTTTACCACCTATAGTGCCAGCAGTTCCAGCACAATGCTAGATTACACTTTTTATTTAAATTTCTGGAAAACTAAATTTTATTTGATTTTTTTGAATACTCGTACGAGTAAAGCGTAGATTGCATCCATTGGGAAGGAGATACAGAACTGTCTCCGAAAGAGCGCGCACTTTAGTTGAGTTGCTCTAAATTCACTTAAATCACACAAATGGATGTTCATGCATGGGTCCATATATACATTTACATATAATATATTATACTTATATGTAACGTATGCACAAAGAAATACGAAAGTATTGTACGATTATACTGAATTGCCTACTTCGCCGTGTCTATGGCAGAGAGAAATACTCGTACGATAACAAATTGGAAATGTAACGCAAAAATTAAATGTATGACACATCCATTACTATTTCCAGAGGAGTCGCAATAAGTGATATGGAAGCTACAGACGATATGCAAATTGTCAACAGAACGGAAAATGAAAATAAAAATCGTGATAAAAAAATGAAAACATTTCCATAGAACGTAAATGTTAATTAAGTCAATAAGAAAACACTTAAACGATACGATAATTAGACGCAGACAGCAAACAATGAAAACTTTTCATTTGGTTAATAAAGTAAAAAAGCAATAAATACTACGGATTTTTTTATGATTGAGCCAGTGCCCTGCAATATTTGAGAAAAACCGAAACAAGAGCACAATCTCTGTCACACAGCATTTATTGATCGTATTTTCATAAAATACAGCATAAACCGTTACACGCCATGAGTTTCAGAATACGAAATGCCAACTGTATTCGAATAGCGACTCGAAAATCAGCCAGGTCTTAAAAAAAATAAAGTTACAGTTTGTCGAATGAAAACGTGAAAAAAAAATACTTTTTGTGCAATTAGTTCGGTTGGTTGGTTGGTTGGTTAGAGTGATGATTCATCCAGAATCCAACTAGCGGGTCCGCACTATTTTGTTGCCACATGCTCGTTACCAACTTGTTTACCCGTTATTTACGGCATGACTATATGTGCGGTTTAAGAACCTTATTAGGTTGTTTACATCTAAGCCAGACAGTTGTTTGAGGCCCTTGAACAGTGGTTTGCCCAGGGTTAGCATTCTGTCCTTCCATAGGGCAGGGCATTCACAGAGGAAGTGGAAGCTTGTTTCCTTTTTCTCCGGTGTTTGCAACTGCAACAGTATGTGTTGTGAAGGATGCCCATTTTGGCTGCCTGTTCTCCGAAAGACCAGAAGTCAGTTATGACTGCCGTGAGTCTCCAGGCGTCCCGTCATTTCCTGTTTATCAATGATGACGTTTGTTTGAGGTTGTAGGTGGGCCATAACGTTCTGCTAATTTTGCATTTCGTTTGGTCTCTCCATCTACAATCCGCGATTCAAAGGTATTTTAGGGAAATTGTACTCTTGACTGCACCTAATGTTGTCAATACTGATTCTTCAAGAGCGTTATTCATGGCAGATCCCTCTCTTGCCAGTTCATCTGCTTTTTCGTTACCTTCAATATTCCGATGTCCCGGGACTCAGATTAAGGTAACATTATGGTTTTCACACAAGGTGGAAAGGCTATTCCTACTTTGTTCCATCACCATAGAGGTTGTTGTAGCTGAATCCAGTGCCGCTTGCAGCAGCTTGGCTATCCAAAAGAATAGCGATCTTGCCCTTAAAAGAGAAATCTGCGATTAGTAGCCTACAAGCTTCCTCAATTGCAATTATTATACTACCGCCTGGAAGACACTGCAGGCATTAGGGAGACGCACAGATTTTTCAATTTTAAATCTATGAGAATATATATCAGCTCCAACACCACAATCCATTTTAGAGCCGTCTGTGTGGACTGTAGTGTCGAAGTTGTTTAGTAAGAATCCCTTATTCCATTCGTCCCTAAATGGAAAGAGAGTGGCAGAATTCCTATTGAATGTTACCGTCGGGACGATGTAGTCAGTACTCACCGAGGACTGAGTTTGTCACAATAATAGGCTTCATTTAACCTAAATGCACTCATTGTTGCCATCTGCTTGATATGTAGATCTGCCGGAATAACGTGTGTCAGCGCGTTGAGGGCCTCTGTAGGACATAATCTGATTGCACCGACCGTTATTGCAAAGGCTGATCTTTGTATTCTGCCGAGTAGTTTGATGTTGTATTCTCTCTCCAAACCACCGAACCGAACGATAAAATAGGTCGTATAACCGCCTTATACAGCCATAATGCATGCTTAGGTTGAAGACCCCATCTTCTTCCACGCATACGTTAACAGGCATATAAAGCAATTTCTGCTTTCTTTACCCGTTTTTCAATGCTTAATTTCCAGCTAAGTTTGGAGTCCAGAACTAGCCCCTAAGTACTTTGCACTGGGTGAAAGTTAGAGGGTTTGTCCGTTGATACTTGGTAGAGTAAAAATTGGTACATTATATCTGGTCGTAAATAGCATGAGTTCTGTTTTACGCACGTTTAAGCTTACACACACAGCCTGTAGTCCAAGAGTTAAGCTCACAGCGCCCTTTTAATGATCCCACTGATCGTATTGAGACGCACTCCTGATGCCATTAACACCACATCATCAGCGTTCGCGATCACTTTTACCCCACCTCCATTAAGTTTTATTAAGATTTTACTAATAACACATAACCAGAGAAGTGGAGATAATACTCGCCCCTGTGGAGTGCCCCTGTGGACTCTCTTAGCTATGTTGATATTAGCCACATTTGCTCTAATGATCCTGGTTTCTAGCATAGAGATCATCCATTTAGTGATACAATTTCCCACCCCTATGTCGCCCGTTGGATAGCATTAGTGCTAACGTTATTAAATGCGGCTTCTTTGTCAAGAAAAGCTGCCATGGTATACTGTTTGCTTGCTAGAGACCCCTCTATTGTTCGTATTACCTCGTGAAGCGCTGCAATTTGTTAGTTTTTGGAGAAATTTAGAAAGCGTGGGTTTTTTCTACAAAATAAGATCCTGAAAAACGATAAGTATGAAAAACGATTTGAAGCAGTTTCTTTGTACACACCTTAAATATTTGCTGCTACGGTGCACCGAAGTTAAAAACGTTAACGAGTTAACCGGACGAAGGTCACAAAAAAAAAACTATCTCTCCAAAGCAAGATCAGAAGGTCATTGATTTGTTTGTGACGAAGTCGAACTTATCATTGCGTGAAGTTGATGCAGTTTTAAGGAAAGTAGTAGTGTTAATGTATCCAAAGACATTTCTAAGCAGAAGACCTCAAATTCCAGAGAACATCGCAAGAGACATGGGCTAAGGCAAATTCAATCTGCTTTTTGGGCGAATGGTTACATACGTCGGTCCTGGTGTTCTGCTGATAATCGACAACTTCAACGAACTGTTAAGCATCCAGTTAAGTTTCATGTTTGGGCCTGCTTCTGCGAAAAAGGATTTGGCCGTTTATTTCTGTTTACCGCTGTAAACTGTAAAATTCTTGAAGTACTAATTTTGCAATTTCCAATAATAATTTGCATTAACTTCAGAATAGTCAGTGCAGAGTAGTCCGCATTGAGATATAACCAGTCTACTACTTTGAAGCATTTTTTAGGTATTTACTTAATTATGCGTTCAACCAAATACACACTTTATTTTACCTATTTCTAACTAAATGACGTAAGATTAACCAGTTTATACAAAAATTCTGACGAAAAAGCAACAAACGCGATTTACTAATATTAAGCAAAAAAAGGTGGACTTGCAAAAATTTTGATACATACATATTTATTGTTCAAAAGAACTGCATCGCATGAATGATTTAACAATTTACAATCTACTTGCATTCTACAAATATTACAATAAGTACTTCCAACAAATACTAGAGGTATACACCACTGCAAGCATTTCACGACAGGCATCATTGCCGAGAATATTAGAGCGCGGCTTCTATTCGGCAGGTGTAGGCAAGGAAATTGAATTTTTTCCTAATAGCGGGCGCCCTCGGAACCTATGAGTGTATTAAGTTCCATGAAAAATCTTCTCATACATCTCATCTGTCATTCGTAGGCAGCAAATTTAAGCTCCTCCTTTTTTGGACAATATCAGCATCCACTCAATTAACTGGAGGAGACTCTAGACTGTGCACATAAAAAAGACTGTATTGCCAATCTTACATACTCATGAATGCCAGTATATATTTCCCCATATACTTATATGTACTTGTCTTCAATCAAAACTGCACATCTACATGCATAATAAAATATGTTCAATTCAATATTCTCAGTCTCACAACGCCAAAACCGATGCCTAAAATAGGCATAATTTTTAAGATTATGTGAAGAATTATGTGCATATGCACATTTATTTATATTTTTTAAATTGATACCGAAACTGCATTTCAAATTAGCCAAGTTCAATTATAATCTTTGGATTTATTTACTTTGTACTATGCCTAGGCTGTTTAGCTAAGCAAACAAACAAAAGAAAAACGGATTTTCAAATTGATTGACGTAGGCGAATAGCAAGAAATCAAGAGGAAAACCGGAGGCCTCAACACAGAAAGCATATCAATAAAGGCTAATAGAGCTGATAAGTCTCTTTACAAGTGTCTTATCGAAATGATTTTTATTAATGTGTGACCTCATTATAGCAAAATTATTTACACAATTACAAAAAATTTTACAATTTACAGGGTGCGCACGGTATTTGAGGACAACTTCAGAGAAAAACTAATTAGCTTTTATTTTGAACAAAATGTAATGAAATTTCACAAATTTTTTACACAAAACTGACACATGGACTAAAAAGTCCCGGGCCTAACACATAGACGGCACTAATTTTATTGCATTCACCACTTTTTCAGTTAGTACTAACCTTAAAAAGACAGTTGTTAAAATTTCATGAGTTCGTTCGTAAGTTATTGTGCTAGAGTGACGCTTGTTTTGCTATTTTCAAAGCAATGAATCAAAAAGAGTTTCAGAATTTCAACAGAAACAACAATAAAACGATGGCTTGCTGACTTCAAACGTGGTCGTAGAGACACTGATGATGCAAAACGCAGTGGACCAGAAAGCATAAAAAAAAAATACACAAAATCGTTTAGAATGATCGAAAAGGGAAGTTGCGTGAGTTAACTGACATCATAAAGATATGAAAAGAACGTTGACTATGATAAATCTCTGTTCAAAGTGGGTGCTGCATTTGCTCACTTTCAAGACAACGCACCGCTTCACAATGTCAATAAAAGAAAATGGCAAAAAGACATGAATTGAACTTTGAATTGATCCACCGTATTCGCCAGATTTGGCTTCCAGCGACTACTGGCTGTTCCCAGACCTAAAAAAAAATGCTCTGTATGAGCTTTACGGCGACATAGACATAGCGCAGGGAATAAAGATTCAGTGGCTACGTTGGCTGGGTCTTGTCGTCCGAATGGATACAAACGCTCCGGCTTTGAAAGTATTCGATGCGGTACCAACTGGTGATAGCAGAGGAAGAGGAAGGCCTCCTCTGCGTTGCAAAGACCAGGTGGAGAAGGACTTGGCTTCACTTTGGACACACCAAGCCGGCGCCGGTTAGCACGAGAAAAAAACGATTCACGTGCCTTATTAAACTCGGCTAAAATCGCGCAAGCGGTTATCACGCCAATCAGTAAGAAGAAAAGAAAATGATTTTAAATGATGGAATTCTTTATTTTGATTTTCATGCGCTCCATTCCTTTTCTGCGGTATACTGCAGCTGTGTAATTCACAAGCGTCAAATTTGATTGACGTAGGACGTCTCTTGCAAAAATTAATATATAAATTTTCCGATAGGGTGATTGATTTTGTACCACCCACTTCATACTTTACTACTAAGCAGACTATATTTGAATGTTCCTAGCTTAAAATTGCGTTTGTTACAAGGTGGCGCATAATCAATCATCCAATTTTGTTTATGAATAACTTTTTTATTAAATAAAAAAAAATATTTTGAGTGATGGAACTATTTATTTCGACCTTAAGACGCTCTATTGTTTGTCTGTTTGTATAGTAGAGCTTTCTAGTTCACAAGTGTCAAGCGTCAAATTTGATTGACGAACGCCGCCGTTTGCGAAAATGATAAATCTTCCGATAGGGCGATTAATTGTGTTCCTCCTTGTATAAGTAAAACTCTTTACAGTAAAAATTTTGTATTAAATAGAACTTTTAAAGAAATCTTCAGTTATCTTGTCTTGGATCACTCTTGTCGTTTGAAAAGTCCGTGCAAAGTCCAGAGGTGGCGTTACTGGCACATACAGGGGTTATGTTTTGTTAGTAGCATCTTTTGGAAGAACGCATACCAAGTTTCAGCCAGATAGGTATATTTCTTTAATTTATTCGTTTGCATTGAGAAAGTCGAGTGATTTTCATTTTCCATCACAACAACGCACCAGCTCCCACCTCAGGAGTTATGGTCGAAAAACTTATGGAAATGAGTTCCAACTCGTTCCACATCTCCCCTATTCTCCAGACTTGACTCCCCCGGGCTACTATTTGTTCCCCAATCTGAAGAAATGGTTGGCCGGCAAAAGATTTTATTTAAACGAGGAGGTGATTGTAGAAACGAATAGCTTTTTTCAGACTTGTATAAATCCTATTATTCGGATTAACAAACTAGAACAGCCTTGGCCGAAGTGTATAAGCCTAAAAGCAGATTATGACGAAAAATAAAAAAACGGTTTACCCCAGGCAATTAAGTAGTTTTTATTTTTGCACTGACTTTCCAAACGACCTCGTAATATTTTTTAAAATGTATAGTCTGTCAGCATATTAAGTTCATTGACTTCAGAATAAAATAAGTAAATTAAATTAAATTAACAAAAAGATAAATAAATAAACAAATTGGAAGCAAGAAGTTGGCACTCAACCGATGTAATTCGCCAATTGTCGGTGGTTATGGAGGACTGGGATGACTGACCAGCGGTGAAGACACATATTTTTCTTTATAATTCAATGCGTATTTTATCAATTGCAAGAAAGAAGCTACTTAAACAATAAATATTTACAATTAATATCGTAGCGATAAAGAGGCACTCGAAAAATATACTTCACAATATTCGCAAGAATGGTGTCAAGTTGTTGCTTAAATGCCAGAGCTTATAATTGGCTCCTAAAGTGATGGACAGTAGAGCCTCAAAAAAATAAAAACAAACCGGTACGAACAAAAACTATGAAAATTGAAAACATAATTATCAATAAAGACAAATGTGTATACAAACATTTTTTTTTTGCAAATACATACATACATGGATATGCAAATACAAAAAAACTACGCATTAAGCCAAAACAAAATTTCCTAGCCGCGCATTGAAAGCCACAAATGCATATTATATCATAACTACGTAGTATTTCATGAGACATAGAAGCAATTTCATTTTTATTTCGCATTAATGCGCTGAATATTTTACTGTTTAGTCAATACTTTACTGTTACTTTATTTATTATTGGAAAAAATATATATATTTGTAGCGAGCAACGAATTTAATATGAAAAGAAAACCAAAATAATGTATATGGTGTTTGAAAAAAGAAAAATTTTTTAAAAAACCAAACTAGAAAATATTGAAAAAAAGATTAAAATATAAAACTGGTTTGAGCAGCACTTCGTAGAAATTATGAATCGCAACGCTGGAGCAGAAGGCACAGCATTTCAGTATTGATCGATTATGCATCTAAATTATTTTTTATATCCCAACGGTAGAAGTAGAAGCTTATGAGAAGACTAAAAATCGCAAGTGACCGACACGAACAACACACAACATCGGATCTTCAGGAAACACTTTCACATCCGTCGACATTATCTACGAAGCGAGTTAAGGAATGATTTCATTCACAAATATAATATATAAATAGTTAAGTAAATTCTAAGTATATTCATGCAGGGCTGAACAAATCCACCATATTTTAAGAATACAAAAATAAACATATTGTAAGAAAAACAAGAGATAAACATGTTTTTCCGAAACAGCAAACAAAGAAAATATAATAATATACACGTCGTGTACCTGAAACAGTAAATTGAGGTATATGTATAAATACGACTGTCATAGTGTTAAGAACTACCTAAAAATAAAATACATAAATTTTTTTATTTTTTCAAAGACAAGCAAATCTTTAACTATCAACCAAGTCTTAAACTAGCGCGGTACTAGCAAACAAAGGTATTTAGTGATTACTCAGCATCTCTTTACTGATAGCGCAAGTTGAGTGACTCATTTTTAGTAAAAACAAAAACACCCCTTTTTATGCAGTTTGTGAACAGTTATCACTGGAGCAAGCCACTAACAACGCCATGCTAAAAGAAACTGGAAATTCCCGAAAATTGGAGTTCAGCACTTTGATTAAATTTCATGTTTTGAAAAAGGTGATACCATGAAACTAATTTTTGAAGAAATAAACTGTGCAGACAACATCCACCGAGCCGCCCTGTGAAGATAATAACCGAAAAAAGTCATTCTCACGACATTCGGTTCTACGTTACCGGAACGACCCGGATTTATTCCGGCCAAAGGCTTGTCACTCCATCAGCATTACCCAAACATGTATGTATGTTATACCACTAAAACAGCAACAACAACAAGCGAAAAAAATATCAAAGAAGTCGAAGAATTAGTGCTGAAGAGCTACAGATTAGCAAAGAATGAATTGGAGATATTTTACTGGAACAATTTCACATAAAAAAGTAGTGTTCGTTGGGTAACACGAAAGTTCGCACCGCTCGGTGATTTGTACGAAGTTCACAACTGCTTTGTGACTTTTTACGAAATTTGGATTTACAGGTGTGTTTCATAGTCCAACCAAGAGCCGATGCAGTAAATGAAAAGGGTAGAAGTCAGCAAAAAAATGCAAAGTAGAAAATTCCGCGTTAAAGCTTACGGTTACCATCTTCTGGTACATTGAAATATTTAATTTTATTAGTGAATCACTAAAGTCCAGACCAGATATCTAGTGACTTTCCTTTTTTTTTTGGAAATGGTAAAAAGACGCACAGAAACGAAGATTTTCCGACGATTTTTTAAGGTATAAAGAACTTATAAGCACGATATGGAAATACAGAGGGGGTTCACATTGAAAATTATAAAATATAGGGCCATGTTTTTCATTTACTAAGTACTTTAGTTCGCGAGCTCATCTACTGGTCCTTGCATGACCAAAGCAGAATTAGCGGTAACCTTGAATTGGTTCATCACAAACAATCGTAGGCCACCGTTTTTCATCTCTTGAGTCTTGAAAGCAGAGGTGGCCGCAATTAAAGTAGCAGCTGACTGGCTACTTACTTGCGTAATAACTGTTAAGTAGGTAAATATTTACTCCGAAAGCCAAGCGGCAATTAGGGCCCTAGGCGCTATTATGGTGCATTCGAAACTGGTCAGGGAATGCCTGGTCTCTCTCTCGATTGCATCAGAATTCTTCGATATAAAGATAATCTGTGTACCTGGTCACAGTGATATTGCTGGAAACTGCGGAGCCGACGAGCTGGCCAGACAAGGGACCTGTGAGGTAGTGTCATCTCTCAAATTTCGTGAGACTCGGAATTACTTCGAGTCCTTTTTGCGTCAGCTGTATGGAGGATAAGGTGGTATCATCTCAGCACCTGCTCCTCAGCTGCCCAGCTCTCGCGGGACTAAGATTCAAGCATCTTGGTTCTCATTTCTTTTCTACGCCTGCTGATATAGCAGGTCTTGATAACAAAAATCTGATGAACTTCATCAGTAGGATAAAAAGGTTAACACAACCGCAGACTAGTCACCGTTCATAGTCCACAAACACTCAACCCTCCTCATCCCTTTCCCTTTCGTCCTTTTTTCCTTCACCTCTTTTCCCCCTCTTGCAATGGTATCACAAAGGACGACCCAAACATCTTTCGTCCAAGTAGGCCCACTCTCTGGGCAACCATCACTACCTAACCTAACCTAACCTGGCCACCAGGGTTGAGTATTCAATTCATCGAAATTTGCGGCAAAATAACACACGTCTTGTCTTACTTTGTAAATAGCTTCTGAAAATTTAACACATAAAAAATATCGTTAAAGGCGTTTGATAAAATAAAACTGCAACCTAATTTAATAATGATATTTCATTCTGCTTAGTAATGGATCTTTCAAAAGACGCGCCTCGTTGTTGTTGAAAAATAAAACATGTACAAATTTAGGTTCTTTCAGGTTCAGGTTGGTCTGCAGCTAGTTTTCCTATTCTAGACAGAACTAAAAATTTGTTCACCAACCTTTGAATTGTCGACTCATTCAGACGATTATTTCCACCAAAAAATTATGAATTGTGCGATATTTCGTTCTTAAAGATCAACCATTTTCGTTATAAGTTTCAATAATTTTAACGCCATGTTCTATCGTGTAAAATTCTAAATCTGTCTACTTGACTGAAAACTTAATCACTACTCACCTCTGAGCGTCATTTTTGAAAAGACCCTTTATATAACACCTTACAAAGGAAATAAGTACATTGTGACTGAACTGTCAACCAAAACTATCAAGCTAAATCACAATACTATGTATACATCGTGATGTCTGGATAAGTGGCAATGAATTACCAAATTTCACTGCAAGTCTTCAGCTTTACAGTAGTGGCAGAATTTCCTTATTTGGAATCGATTATAACCAATATTCACACAGCTAACTAAGGAGATATCAATACTAGAAAATAGGGCACTTAGGAATACTTTCTAAACAAATATAACAACTATCACAGAGCTAACTGCAATTCAAATATTTCGAGATATCGCTGCATTGAGAGTTAATCGAATTCTATATATATATCTGCATATATATATTTTCAGCTGCATGAGAACTATCAATATCGATAACTATGGTTTGGTAGCTGAGAATGGCACATAATGTTGACATTTCTGTTCAGTTTCATTGTTTGGTAAGTAATCATGAATCGTGCAACGTCAGAACAACGCTTCTAAATTGTGGAAATTTCCATTGAAAAAAATAAATCTGTTCGCAATGTTCATAGAGCATTAGGGGCATCATCGGTCTTTATTTCTTTCGAAATGATGGAGGAGCTGCAACTACAACTAATTTGATCAACGAGAATAAATTTACGAAAACCAGCAGATTCTACATTTAGAGCAAATTAAATTAAATTTTTTTTTGATAATTCTTGTCCGATTCCTCCGGATGATGCAAGATGCCCTTAATTAATTTGAAATCTTTACAAAGTAGAAGTAGTATTCCTTCACTCTGCCTAATATGTATATGATGTCAACAGCGGTGCAATTGACCGTAAAAATTGGCTAAAAAGTTGAGTTAGGTGTTTCGCCCAGCTCCTCCTCCTATTTATGGCATACGTTTTCATGTTGTTCCACATATGTAGGGACTTACAGTTTTAAGCTCTTCTTTTAGCGTGCATTTACTTCCAGATTCCACGAAATAATGATTCAAAACTTTATATCATCTCATGTTCGCGGGGACTCGATCCTACGCACTCCCGAATGGTAGTTACGCACCAATCTATTCGGCTACGGCGGTTGCCTACATTAGTTTGAGGAAAATTATTATTATTATTCCCCAAAAATGCTGCGCTCAAGTTTATTCAACCAAATAATTTCGACTGAACTGCATTTTTTTTTCGATCTCCATTTATTTCATACAATCTGTCATAACAATAACAATAAGTACTATTTTTACCTACAATTTAAAGAACTGCATGAAAAAATTTTGCTTTGATAATCTGAAAATATTCGGCTAAAGAGATGTGATAAGCACGAAGAGCTCGCTCTATTCAATTGTTGCTATAAGTTGAAATTTCTTGGAGTTATTTAGGTTATTTAGTTCTTACAACGTACTTCTACTCCATGAGCCTCATATTGCAGCTTAATAAAAACTTTGCCTAAAAGCCACTCGAATATTGCCACAATACCACTAAAAATATATAATAAATAAATAGAGTTCAGACCCAGTAACCGGTCCCACCCTCCTTTTACAAATTGTTTAAATTTTTCTTTTCGGTTTTTATTTATTTATGTAAATGATGTTGATGCACTTTAAAACACTGTGCAGCCTAAAGTGAATGGCACTGTTATGGTTGACTGCTTGCCTGCTGTGCGACTATTATATTTTTTTCAAATGCGCTTACGAATATGTTTTGGTGGGCTCGTCTCTGCTACTGCTAATGCTGCAAGCGACTGCCAGTGAATTTTTATGTTTACAAATATTTGTACAGGTATGTGCAAATGTTTACTAGTAGGGTGGTCTGATTTGTGCGGGGAAAATGCGTGACTAGTTTTTAAGAATATTTCTTTTAGTGAAGTTAGGAAATATTCTTAAAAACTAGAGAGCAAAGAATAGAACTGAAGACAGTCATATTTATTGTATTTCACACTATTATTTATTTGTTTATTTACTTACTTACAGTATTCTTACAGATTACAACAAAAATGCTGAACGATAATAGTTCATACTTATATCTATATAATTCACTGAGTGACAATTTGAAAGTTTGCATAGAAAATGAAAAATCAAAAAACAAGAGTGAAAGAATACTACTTTTATTTTGTAAAGATATCAAACTTATTAAGGCACATCTTGCATCATACGAAGGAATCGGAAGTGAATAAAATTCTTTTAAATTCTTTCAAGTTTATTAACAGGGCAAAGGTGATGCGACCTCCATATAAAGACAGCATATTTCAACTTTGATTGCACAAGTAAGTTAAAGAAATCCAGACTGGCGTATATGAATAAGAAAGTCTGAACCAAAGCGCCGAATGAAGGCAACTGTTGAATATGACTTAATAATTATAAAATTCAAATAACTCAAAACAGGAATTTTCTATAAAAAATTACACCCAAATCCGAAACATTTTCATAATGATGAGATGCGATTGCTTAGTAAGCGATATCTGAAAACATTTCCTGAAATTTAGATAAAGACGATTTTATCACAGCATCCAGCGACGTTTTTGAAATCTGGCTGGGGCTTTCATGACTCAGAAAGGCTTGAAGTTGATTTAGAACCTTGTAAATCGTCTGCATATAAGAGACATTTCGAAAATCGAAACCAATCAGATATATCACGAATATCACTGAGCGGCATCAGAAGAGGCAATGAAAGAATGAGAGATATACATATATTTCATACATATTTACTTGTTACCGCCACCACTATTTCTGAAACACTTCAGGCGAATTTTCCATTTTTGGAATAAGCGCTAGAGGTCTTCCTTTTTCAGTTGGGTATCATTTTGAAAATTTTTCATAATTAATAAATTTCAATTTACGGAAATTATTTAGCTTGTCTCAATTCTAAATTATTTTGCTCCACTGAGGGTCGCAACTCATTGTTCAGTTTGTGTTGCTCTCCCTCTTTCACAGCTTATATGAACTTAATTCGTAATCCCATAAAGGAAGCAGATAGAAGTCGCAAGGCGTAAGTTCCTGCAAAAGAGGACCAATGGTCTAACATTGAGAGCCGCACTTGGCTAGAGACCTATTTACAGAAAATGGGGCATTAGCAGACATACTAATATATTTCCGGCGAAACAAAAAAAAAGCTATCTTGTTTACAGAAGTCAACTTTGGGTGACCCACTTGGGAAAACTTGACTCAGAAGTAAGAAATCCAGCATTCAGAGAGAAGGGCTTCCTGCCAAAAATCTGGTGGTTGTTGTTGTTGTAGCACCATAAACATTCCCCATACATATACGGGGAACGCTCCTGAAGTGACAGTCCTTGATCGGATATAAATCCGGGTCGTTCCTATTACGTAGAACCGACTATCGCGGGAACGACAGCTGTTGCTCGTTGGTCTTTTGGTCGGTTGGATAAAAAAAAGATCGGTTACAGACGTGTATAAAACAACTGACGGGGATATCAATGTTTCAAGGGCGTGACAAGCAGAGGAAGAGGAAGGCCTCCTCTACGTTGGAAAGATCAGGTGGAGAAGGACCTGGCTTCATTTGGTGTTTCCAACTAGGGCCGGTTAGCACGAGAAAGAAAAGACTGGACTTGCTTAAAATCGGCCAAAATCACGTTAGCAGCTATCGCGCCAATCAAGAAGAATAAGACAAGCGAGCTAAATGCGGCTTCGCGCCAAACCATATTACGTTACGTTTTATCTAAGTCTTTGTTTCTAATTTTCAAAAAAATGCGAAATTTCTTTAAAAATCTGTAGAGAGAAAATTGATTTTTGACTTAAAGTTTCTGGATACTTTGCTTGGAACTATTTTCCGCAGTGCACTTAGTAATTAAAGATCGATCCACCCTAATGTACATATGTAAATACATACATACATGTGAATGGCTAAATGCAAGCAAAGCTGCCCACCCACTTTGGTAAAACGAAGCCCAATCTCAAAACTCAGTTACAGCAGACATAAAACAACATACATACAAACATATGTTTATACGCAAGTTAATAAAAAGGAAAGTAAAAAAGTCAAAAATAAAAACTTAACTTAAATTCAATCCTTATGTGGAGGCACAGATAAATATGTGCATACATATTATATATTATATATTTTTGTATGTATGTATGTGTATAGGAATTTGTTACGAAAAGCTTGTTGGTGCATAGACAAACATACCCAGTTTTAATTCATACATTTCTAAAAGTATACACGCCGATATGTATGATAAGTACAGTGGCGGTCATAAAAATATTAAAATTCGAAAAAAGCAAATTTGTGAAAAATATGAGCGAAAGTGATAAAATGTAAATTCCTACAATACAAACAAAAAATTTTGGTTTCAGGAATATCTCCAGTAGAGTTGGATTCAGAGATGTACTATCTGATAAGAAAAAAATGTAAATACATATGAAGCTACTAGACCCGTAGAACCCAAAAAGTGGTTTGCAAGACTGTGAAGAACCACCACTGGAAAAGATCGTTTGTTAAAACAACTTGTTACGCGATTGTTCTCCGAATAAATTAAGCGTATTCTTACCTAGACCGAACAAATGGGGTGAACCGAAATGTTATTTCTCGAAGAACTTGTGATTAACACCTTGTGACTTTTTTCTTTGGGGCCACGTGAACGAGAAGGTCTACACCAACAGCCCATGGTCGATTCAAGACCTCAAAGATGGAATTCGTGAAGCTATCGAGGACATAGGGCAACCACTTTGCAATTCGGTTATGGAAAATTTCATGAAAAGGATATTGTTCTGTAAGCGTGGTCGTGGTGATCATTTGCCTGATGTTATTTTCCACCTTCATCTTTATAATGAAAGAAATATCCGATCATTTAAAATTGCAGACCAGACCCACCAAACACATATCTCGATCTTCTTTGAATGAAGATCCCACTTCACTCTCGGCTTTGGCGTATCTCCTGGAGCCACCCACCCCATTCTTTGCCTCATATTGATGTATAACCACTATTGCTCATCTCCCGTTACGATTCGGTGCAAAAGGCGCTGTTTATGACCGCGTGCTGCTCGATGGAGGCGAGATGTTGAGAAGCAATTGAATGCGACTTTCTTTGCTTATTTTCATTGAGCTCGTAAGGCTCCCAATTTTTCGGTAAATCCGAAGGTGATTTAGAATCGTTTTACGATCGCAGTTGATTTTTTCCGCCAATTCACGACTGGTTTGGCGACCGTTGTTCTGCAAAAATGATTTGAGACTTTCTTCATCAAATTCAGAAGCCCTTCCGCTGCTGGACGTGTCATCGACCTCAAAGTCGCCATTTTTGAACTTTGCAAACCATTGCAGTGCAGTAGACTCGCCTATGACACCCTCTCCATACACGACGCAAATGTCCCAGGCTGCTTCGACAGCTTTTTGACCTCGATCAAAAGCACAGAAGAGCAGGTGTCGAAAATGTTGATTTTCGCCTCCTATTTTTCCATTCCATTTCTAAGCCTCAAAACTAATATAAAATTAAATAACTCAAAAATACAATTAACATAGTTTTGTAGAGCGGAAAGATTTCTATCGATTAAATACTTTACCTTTGCCAAACAGCAAACAAATATTTGTAAAATAAAAGAAAATATAAAAATGCTATGAACTTATACTCCAACCCAATAAATAGTCAAAACTTGACAATATGTGGCGATTTTACAATTTTGCAGCGAACTATATTTTAACTGATTTTCATATAAAATGTGATTTTTAATACAGCTTTTTCTCAGGTGCGAACATATTTTTGCCCACTACTGTTTGTGTTATTGCTTTCTCTTTTTTGGAGTGGCCGTGAAACTTTACTGAGTGTACATGGCACGCGCATATACATACATACATATGCATATTTTTATTTATGTTATGTAGCTAGTTTTTACAACTTTTTCTGGCATTGAAAATTTTATTAGTCGCCTTTTTTGTTCATTATCTACTTTGCATTAGAGTTCATAAACCAAAAAATTTGTGTGAGAAAGGGAATGAAATGTAAGATGTTAATCGCAGAAAGAATTTCGAAATCACTATTTAAAGGCAGGCAGTAAACAAATTAGTATTTTCGTATGGAATTCCACAGATACTCAGATATATGTCTGCATACATACACACTTTCAACGTTTCGCATGCCTTAACACAACAAGAGAAAAATATTATTTCAACTAATGCAGATTGTGCGGCGCAACTGTTCTGCAAAAGCTCTTAAGCAATCTAGGCTTCGGGCTGCTAAAAGAAAATATGCATATTTATAACGGAAAATTCCTCTGCACTCGGGTGCAAAGTGCAATTACTGTAGCAACTCAGATACAGGCACACAAACATACATATGTAAGTGATTTCAGATCTTAGTTAATATCTACTAATAATAAAAAGAGTGCATATGTTTGTATGTGTGTGCAAGTGCCTGAAGGTTGTTGTGAACGCTTATAATTACTATGGATCCATGTATGTATGTATGTATGTGTGTACGTACATGGAATAGTACGTGCAAAGCGCATTGACTTGCTGTGCTTGCTGGTTGATTGGTCGCTGGAGTAGCCGTCCATTTCAAAATCCAGTCATTGATGGTTGTGCAAAGAAAACCACGATAGCAGGCAAGCACACGCCCCACTTGGAATGCAGAAAATGGTGCAACTAAGGCACAAATAAATACAATCGTTTAAACAAAAGACTTGCCCACAATCACTGGCGGCAATTGCGAGCGTGAGCGATTGTATTGTAAGTGGCTACCACGCACAAGTGGAACAACGGTGAGTCGGCGTAAGAGGATGCTAGACGCGCTTGGGAGAGAGATAATTCCCTACTTGAGTTTTTGAAGTTGGAAACACAGACAAAACTTAAGGGGGAACACCACTGTAAACGCGTGAAAATTAAGTGATTTTCTTGAATTTTTTTTATAAGTAGGGAAATAATAATTTATAATTTATTTAACATATATTCAACTATACTGACACAATTTTTTTTTAAATATAAAAAAAATTACAATTGTCATTAATATTAATGCAATGACATCATAAAAAAGTGATGCACCCCGCTAGCCACGATACAGCGGTGAAAAATCATCTGAAAGCAGAAAACCAAAACATTCTTAATCTATACATCAATGGCTATCGTCGCACGTTGCCGTTTTTTTTATATATATATTTTTTTTTTTTTTGAGAAAATAGTGCAGGTTTGAAAAATGAGTTTGTGTTTTAACCCTTTTTTGTTTTCGAGAGGCTTGAAGAAATATTAATTTTTGGAATTTTTAAAAACGGCTATGTAGGACTGTAGCCAATACATGTACAAAAATTAAAAAAAAAAAAATTTAAATCGGTTCATAAGTCTTCGAGAAATCGAGGGCACCCTGTTCTGAAAAGTCGTTTCGAGAAAAACGCATTTCGTTGGTCGTTGTAACTCACTACCTGCACTCATTGTTATACCCAATTTTAAAGATTTTAAGTTAACATTTTTTTTCATATTTTTGACTATATCTACTTTAAGAAAATGCAAAAAAAATCGTTTTTTTTTTTTAATCACAGTGGTGTTCCCCCTTAACCGCATTTTTTTTATGTCATATTTGTTTTGTTTTTATGTCATATTTGGCATTTGTGAAGTAGACAGATGTACAGATTTACACGATAGAATAAAGCGTTAAAATTATTGAAACTTATTATGGAAATGGTGGATCTTTAGGAACTAAATAATCGTCCGAATGAGTTGACAATTTAAAAGTTGGTGAAAATATTTAAAGGAGAACCACTTCCTCGAGGTTGGAAAAAGGACTGACGTACCAAAAACTGGACTGCGGAGAATATGGCCGCCGTGGCGCAGCCATTTGCATTTGCATCTTTACAAAATTCAAATGAAATAAAAATTTAAGCCAAAAAATCATTATCAACGCAGAAATTTCGTGAATTGGTTCTTTGTTATGATACGCGTTTTTCGCGCAAAATCATCTTTAGTGATGCAGCTCATTTCACAGATGCAGATGCAGCCTTTGTTCCTTCCTGAAACCATAGGAAATAATAATAATAATTCCACGGCAGATCGATTTGTCGACAAGCAAAATTCGAGTAATTTCAGAGAACCCATTCCATCCACTAAAATGTAATGTTTGGTGTGATTTTTGTGCCAGTGGAATAATTGGCCCGTTTTTCTTCGAAGGTGCAAATGAAAGAGCTATTACTGTCAATGGGCATCGCTATAGGCAACTGATTGAATATTTTTTGTGGTCTAAGATTGAAGAAATAGACATAGACGATTTTAATTTTCAACAGTATGGAGTCACAAATCATTTGACACGGGAAAACATTGCATTATCGCGATCTAATTTTACCGATCGATTCATTTTTTGTGATGGTGACACAAATTGGATCATGCAATGTAAGTTCACTAGACTACTTTTGGTGGGGTTTTTTTTTAAACACAACACTCAGATCGAGGTTGCTGAACTCAACTCAAGGTTTTAAATTTATTTTATGAAAATTTATGGTACAGACAATTTGTAATATAGTTGAAAAAAATATATAAAAAACAAGTTTTTTTAAATCTAGTATGTGCTAATTTTGGAAATCTTTGTATATATATTAATTTGAAAAATGTAGCGGAAAGTGGATCATGCTCACGTTGGTTGGGTTGGTCAAAGTGGTGATTCATCCAGAATTCAACTAGTGCCTCCGCACCATTTTAATGGCTATTTACAGCATGACCAGTCTGTTCGGCTTAAGAACCTTATTAAGTTGTTGGCGTATGAGCCAGATAGTTGTTTGAGACTCTCGAACAGTGATTTGCCTAGGGTTGACATTCTCTTCTTCCATAAGACAGGTGTATGCCACACAGAGAAAATAGAAGATCGGTTCCTTTTCCTCGGGTTGTTTAGAGCTGTGGCAGTATGTGTTGTGAGGAATGCCCATTTTCACTGCTTATTCCCGACAAACTCAAAGCCAGTTATGACTGCCGTGAGCCTCCAGGTTTCCCGTCATTTCCTGTTTACCAATGATGATGTTTGTTTGTGGCTGTAGATGGGCCATAACGTTCTGCTTATTTTGCATGCCGTCTGGTCTCCCCATCTACAACCCGCGATTCGGAGGTATTTTGAAGAAAATGCATTCTTGATTGCATCCACTAGTGTGCCGAATTTAGGGCCTGGATTACAGCTTAGAAATCGGAAAGATAAGCAGTATTGCACTTAAAAGAGAAATCTATGAATGATAGCTTACAAGCAACCCCAAAACTTCCCATCCCCCAGTACTTCCGCCTGTAACACACTGCACGCATTAGGAAGACGTACAAACTTTTCAATTTGAAGTCTATGAGAATATACTTGTATACCAGCTCCAACACCACAATGAACCATCTGTGTAGGCTGTAGTGTCGAAGTTGTTAGTTGAGAATCCCTCACTCCACTCCTCATGAGATGGGAAGAGAGTGGCGAAATCCCTGTTGAATTTTATGCCTACTTTAGTCAAATTAAATTTTAACGGATTAATGGATGATTCTTGAAAATCACTTTTTCGTGCGAAATTCTCCCACGGCTCTAAAGCTAGGCCTTTATTGAAGAAAGTTGAATGTTTATGGCAGAAATGCATTTATGTGTACGTAAATATGTAAGTAAATGATATTTTTTATTCATTCCAAAATCTAGGTTCAATTAAAATTTCTCAAAAAGAGCTCGCATTCACATATAAGCAGGTTAGGTCGTTTCAATTTATGCTTAAAAATATAATCGACTTTGTTTCGGCGACTGAAGTATTCTACTGGCAGTGGTAAACAAAAAAGTCCAGGGAAGCATGTCTCTTAACCCCTTAGCCTACACGATATCTACCAATTGCGCGAGCTATAATACGCAAGAAATTCGTTCGCGCGCCGTGCCATTCAACTGTTCAGCCGTGTACCCGAACTGGCGCAAAGTGTATACTTTTCGTAACATATATATTTCAATGCAACGAAAGGAATTGTGAAATAATAAACAATGTTTAGGTACAAATAGTAATTTTAAGATGTCTAGGAAGTAATCATAATCAATTGATCACAAAGTCTTTACCACGAGTCAGACTCGTTGTTTTCGCTTATGGCACAAATTCTTTACCACGAGTCAGACTCGTGGCTATAGGCTAAAGGGTTAAATGGATTTCGAGCCTCCTTATTTAAATATTTTCTTTGTTAATCCCAAATACTCTGCGTTTTTTTGGTTTGGCAAGTTTTTTTGGAACTAGAATACTACTCCCTTCTAATTCAGAGGACTTAAATTCATTACATTTAGATGGATTCATCAACTATCAATAATATTTTGGTGCGCCAGCGTCATCTTTGGTCATCTTTTCAAACTCGACGTTACGTTGAGTTTCTGATCGCTAATGTTGATTAACCAGCTAACAGCACTGACCATTTGCAAGCCAATCAGCACTGGCGCATTATTACTTTGTTAAATTATAAAAAAAGGAGTGAAATATTCCAGTTTTTGAAAAAAAAGACCTCAAAAAACACCCGTTATGTAGCTGCATGTATATACTAATTGAACTTGGCTTGAAGTTCGAGTTGAACTTGTTTCGTGCCAATCACCATGTAAGTACACTTTTATACCAAGATTACAGCTTCTTAGAAATATTCTCAAAAAAACATTTTTGTCCATATCTGCCAACTTGCATGCATATATAATATACCTATATACATATGTATGTGTGTATAAATTTACTGTGTCTCCATAAGCAAATAAATACCGGATTGCATATTGGCCTTTAGATTAATAATCTATACATGCATAGTCGTACATATCAACCTGCTGCTAAGTTTGATTGCACCCAAAAACAAGTAAGCCTCCAAATCTACATATTTACATACATACGTAAATATATTTAGCAATATTGTACGTAAAAAGGCAGACATCGGAAAATTGAAAAATCTCGTCATTCCACAAAACGAGTCCACTTCAAAACGACACTAGTTCACGTTTAATCCCAAATGCTTTCGGCAGTCCTGAAATGGGCACTTCTTATTTGAGACAGCGCGTTTTTTGTTAGAACATTTAGCCGAATCGGTTTTTTTTTTCAATAACCGCAGAAATAGCAAACAAAATTCCCTTCCGAAAAACACACTTGTGCCGGCCAACAAACTACATATTTATCACTTGCCAGAGTTACACGCCTCTTGATATGCCACAAACCGGGTAAAAACTAGTAAAATATAAAAATCAGACAATTTTAAGTTTTAATTTTTAGTATTCATTCTTTCATTCATTAATTTCTTCAAGCTTTGATCGAATCTTACATAGTTAAATGCACACATCCTTTTTCAAAATTTGTATAACATAACACATTAAGCAAATTTCTCTAAATATTTGCCTGATCTTGGGACCCATTTCTATTTAGTTATATTCATATACATATATATGGGTTGAAAAGTCCCGGGCCTAACACATAGATGGCATTCGTTTTATTGCATTCACCGCTTTTTCAGTTAGTACTAACCTTAAAAAGACAGCTGTTAAAATTTCATGATACTCTATTCATTAGTTGTTGTGCTAAGAGTGACGCTACTTTTGCTATTTTCGAAACAATGGATGAAAAGAATTTCGTGTTTTAATTTTACACTGAAGCGAAGCAATGTCTTAAAAAGTATTATCAGGACTCCGCTCTATCAGAAGCAACGAGAAAACGGTGGTTTACTGACTTCAAACGTGGTCGTAGAGACACATCATCGGAGTGGACGTCCAAATTAGGCGGTAATACCAGAAAATGTCAAAAAAATACACAAAATCGTTTTGAATTATCGAAAAGTGAAGTTGAGTCAGTTAGCTGAAATCGTAATGGCAATGGTAACGGCTGTAACGGTAAGGTAAGGTTCTGTATTTAGCGTATTGTGTTAAAGACTAAAACCATATGCCAGCTCACTAATTGAACCTTATCAGTGTATTTTTAGACCTGGAAAGTCCATCATCGACCAGATCTTCACACTACGCCAAATTCCGGAAAAAAACCCATGAAAAAAATAACGACATAACTCATCATCTCTTTGTCGATTATAAGGCTGCTTTCGATAGCCCGATAAGAGATCGCCTATATGCCACAATGTCTGAGTTCGGTATTGCCGCAAAACTGATTCGACTTTGCAAAATTACATTGAGCAACACGTCCAGGGCCTTCAAGGTAGGAAAAAACCTCTTCGAACCTTTTAATACCGAGGAGGTTTCAGACAAGGCGGTGCACTATCGTGCGACCTCTTCAATTTCCTCATAGAAGGTCTACTGCGGAGAGCCACTTTTCCTCGAAATGGCACTATTTTCACCAAATAGTGATGACGTCATTGGGAACTGCAAGCGAGATGTTACCGCAGCATTTTCCGCTATCGAAAGAGAGTCAATAGATTGGGTCTAGCGGTTAACGACGGCAAAACGAAGTATATGCTGTTCACTAGTGAAGGTTCGCGCCGTTTTGGATCCACCATTTCAGGGGACAACCTTTGAAATTGTCAAAAAATTTATATATCTTGGCATCGCCATCACAACAACAACAAACGATGTCAGCCTAGAGTTAAACCGACGAATCACGCCTGCTAATAGGTGTTACTATGGTCTCAGTAAGTAAATGCGTACCAGGGACCTCTCTGGCCCGCCAAACAAGCACTCTACAAGACGCTCATCTTGTCCATGCTACTCTATGGCGCTGAAGCATAGGTCGCGTCGCAGACTGATGTAGCAGCTCTTGGGGTATTCGAAAGAACGATTCTTTGGAAAATCTCCAGTCCTCTTCGTGCTTTTGGATGTTTGGCCAAGCTCCTCCTCCTACTTGTGGTGTCCGTCTTGATGTTGTTTCATAACTGGAAGGAACCTTATGTACAATAATATTGTATTTGGTTGGCTTGATTTTGTGGCGAGTGATTATCACTCCCATTAGCGCTTATATGTACCGTTTTTATAGCATTGCATTTATCTACGCCACTGCATATTATTACTACTTCCACACGGAAATTCGACCCACTGGTATATGATATTATAAAATGCTCGGCTGTAATTTTAAAATATTGGGACCGTGCGTCATGCTCGAATTTTCACAATCTTGCGTGTCGAGCGGTAAGTAAAGTATGAAAACATTAAAGGTTATATAAAAACAAATTAATTTCCAATCGATAACATATGTATACTTATGCATGTGTGTGCGTTTATTTATTTATTTAGGTCAACGTAGCCTCAGGCAAAGGAAAATATTCGATATGGAAGATAATATAGTCATAAAGCTATAAAAGTAACGAAAAAGTGAAAGGGTAGAAGGAATATTTTTTCAACTGCTTGAAAATAATCAAAGAATTTTTAATTTGTAACAATACTGAGAAAAAAAATGAAATTTTAGCTAAAGGGAAGTTATTCAAACCATATTTTCAAATCTATAGATTTACATTAGGTCTGTTTATGTAAACATTACCCAGTAACTTGCCAGTAACTTAATTTCAGCGAATTCGCTGCAGAGAGAAAAATTTCAAGAAAAGTACATGAACGCAAAGCCAGATATAAGGACTATAAATATAAATAGCGTTCCCATGACAGTCGGTTCTACGTTACCGGAACGACCCGGATTTATATGCGGCCAAGGACTGTCACTTCAGTAGCATTCCCCATATATATTATATATGGGGAATATTTTATGCTGCTAAAACAACAACAACTATAAATATAGGGGACTGCCAGTAAATCTAACCTACAAATTATACAGAGAAGTCCATCTAAGATACTAAGAACAATCACAAACGCTGATTGGTACATAAGAAATTCCGATATTCACCACGAACTTGGCATAGACACAGTCAATGAAACAGCTAAGCATATCTTGCGACTACTAAAGTACAAAAACCCCTAAAAATGAGACTAATACCGAAAAGGGAACTTCAACCAAGAAGACTTAATCGCAAAACACCCACAGATCTTGTGCGTATTTTAATATAAATAGAATTTTAGAAATCCGTGTTACGTTAGGTAAGTAGGTTTGGCAGCCGCATCGCACATAGGTACAGCGATGCCACTTAGACCACGAAATGGGTCCGTTGTGAGCCGGAGGGACTGGGCTTCATTTCACCTTCTAGATTGAGCCATCCTGAGCTTTGGACAAAGCGCAAAAGTTTGTTGTTACCTAAAGTGTATAGATTACCAATATTCATTAAGAAGTAGGATCTTAAATATTGGTTCGAGCTTCTGGTTAGAGCTGGGCATGTGCAAAAAAAACGTGTTGAATTATTTCCAACTCCTCCTCATTCCCACAACTAGGACAGAAATCATGCATGTAAACTAATCTCCTTACGTGATTTCCTATGAGACAATGTCCTGTGAGGGCCCCTACTATGGTTCTAATTTGAAGTCTACTCAATTTTATAATGTTCTTGGATAGACGTGAATTTAACCTGGGCCATATTTGCCTAGCAATTTCACAGGTATTGGCGCAAATCCATCTTTGATTTACAGAATTGATTAGTGCATCCATAACAAGAAGCTTGAAAGTTGCTAGTGTAAGCCCGATAAAATTATTTATCTTTGGCATACAGCTAACTTCTTTTGCAAGTTGGTCAGCCCTACAGTTCCTGGTATATCTCTGTGGCTTTACTGGGTTCCAGGCATAAGATAAAACGATACTGTTTAGCCATCTTCTTAAGAGATTGGCGACGATGTAAGAAACTCCTTGATGTTATTGATTATGATTATGATTCATCTAGAGTCCGTTGCTCAGTTTGGCTGTCTTGTAGAGTTCAGATATCTTTTGATGATAATCTGTTTATCTCTAACCATCTTAAACATTCATGGATAGCGTTTATTTCCGCTTTAAAAACTTTACAGTGATCCGGTAGTTTAAAGGCTCACTGAAAAAAAAGCTCTTCGCAATATAACCCTGATCCTACACCGGTATCCATTTTAGATCCGTCCGTGTAGATCTTCAAGTCATTCCATGTTACGTTGGAAAAATTATAACTAATTACCATTAAAGTCAATAAAGCTTACTTGCAAGGGAAAGGAACATTTTAATTCCAACCCCCCACATCATTAAAAAAAAATTAAATTAATAATTTTAAATTAAATTAAAAAAATTGGAAAAAAACCTTTATTCAAAAATTCGATAAACTATTCTTCACTTTAAAGTTCGTTTTGACACTTTCCATTTTTTTAAGTGGCAGACAAAGATGAATTCCGAAACTATGGCATGAGTGAAGTAAAAATTCACTTACTACTGCGTGAGGCTTGCGCGAAAGAATCGTGACATTCGTAAATTTATGGCATTCTCCGCTTTAATGGGCCTATGTGTTTTCCGCTATTGTTCACTTCATTTATTTAAAACCAGTCATTGGGAAATATAAAATAGGAAGCCATAAAATTATATGAAGAATGTCTACAAATTTCACTAGACTGGCTGACAGAAGTAGAGAGCAGCAACAACTGAAATAAATTACTATGCTCTTGTAAGCAAATTCGTATTGCCAAGGCAGCATTTCTTTTACTAGACAGCCAAGTGTGTGATTCCAAGTCATTGCCTGCGGGCTACCCACACATTTATTACAATTTGCGTAATCATATAGCCCAATATAAAAATACGGATTCTTGGCGCTCCTTTTTTATGAATGGACAGCACCACATATATGGGAATACATATGTATGTATGTATGGGAGTGTGTGTATGTAAGTAAGCACATAAAATTCTAAGTATAACTTGGCGCATATATTCCAGACGTGTACGTACATACATATGTAGACTGCGCTTGCCCTAAAATTTTTTTGGACGCGATTTTTTTTTGTTTTTAATGCATAAAGCTTAGGTTTATTCCCGAGTGGCAGAAAGAACTTTGGAGTTGCCATTGACACTGCGATAACATTTCATAATCTATTTATTCGAAAGGCTCACACCGCACCAAGCCACACATAAACTTACTCGAGCAGGACGTGCGTCATTTTAAGGATATATGTGTGCATATAAGTACATATAAATCAATCAGAATACAACTTAAACCATTATTCATTTCATTTATGTATACATTTGTGTGTATATGTTCAATTGAAGACTTTTCATTGTATTGCTCTAACCGTAGCAACGCCGACAACTTCACGACACATATCAATATGTGGGTGCAACCAACAGCACACAACACATCTATCGTCCTTGGTGTCTGTCAAGGATGCGCGCAATTAAAGTCAAGGATATAATACATACATGAAAAAGTTAGTTGAAGCAACTGCAACAAATGCTTACCTCAATGTTGCCCATCGTTTGGAAGGCCGTGAATACGAACATAAAGCCGAAGCCCAATATAATGACATTGACGAACTTCAAATCCATGTTTCAGCTAATGTGTTGTGCGTATGGTAAAATATAAATTCAATTTAAATGCAAAATAATTGTGTAGGACGTCAATTTCAGCACTTCAGCACAGTCTGAAACGTTTAATATTGTACTTGTGTAGGTCGGTTATTTAGTGTGGGCGGTTATGGTGGTGGTGGGTCGGTTACAAATTGTATGCCCGACGATACCAGCTACGCAGACACACGTATATCCACTAGAAACAGCCTCCACTTCCGCAATCGCACGTCCTCGCTCGTCCGTAAACCGTAAATCCGTTTCAATGTGAAGGTAAAATGTTCACAACCGAGTTTTTAGCGTAAATTGCAGGTAGTTAGATATACGAAAAAAGTATATTTCAAATTGAATTTGATGATGCTACCACGTCAGTTTATTTGTTTGCACTGCATTACACTTATTTACGTTTCTAAAATTCAACGTCAAGCAGATTAAATCTCAACGAACGGCGCAAAAAGAAAACACGAAGCATTTTTTAAAGCTGCACCATAAAATTCAGTAACCGTAGCAATGTGGTTGGGTTGGTTATTTGTGTGTGGGTGGTGATTGCGACTCCCCATCGACTATTAGCTAATGTCAATGTTTGACGGAAGTTTTTTACCTTAGACTACTTTTCACTTTTCTTGAAGTTTATACACAATTTTTGTATGTAATGTGGTAAAATTATACAAAGTCACTTATTCAATTTATAATTAAGCAATATTTAAAAAGAAAGGCAGGTTAGATAGCGTCCAAGTGTAAACTAAAATGCAAAGCTTATGAAGTTGGTGAATGAGCATCTACCAGCGAGACTGCACATAAAGTAAACTGAACCGACGTTTCTGACAAAGAACGACGCAATGCAAACACGACTCATGCGATGTTGTCAGTAGGCAAAAGCGAAATGAGAACTGGAGTCTGAAGCCCCAATTCTATTATACTATATAGCAGCCCCAAATGCAAAGAGCGCGACCATACACAACCCCACAAAGTATTGCACACAGAAGAGCGATTGCGCGCTGGCACCTTGCTTTTGATAGATAACAATTTGGTTGCTCGGAGAGGGATACGGACGCGCGAACCCTTTGATACAGAGAACCTTTATTGCATATTTATATTGTATATGTATTATTATGCTAAACGTTCTCTAGCTGATGTTTTTGGAGATTTGTATAACAACAGAAATACCGACGAATATATGTCGATAGCACACGAGCAAAAAGTAAATAGAAAGCAGGCAAAAGCGGAGAGAAAAAATTAACCAGACACTTCCTAAATTAATGTTGCCAGCCTGCGTATAGCATTTCATATATACATAGTTCAAAAGCATATGAAGACAACAAAGTTAAAGTACGTTCACATATGCATTAATTATAAATAAATCCATAAAATTAATCTACCCGTTTACATATGCAAAATTGACAATCAGCTGTCAATACTGTTGTGAAAGGTTTTTCTTGGGGATTCTGCTGTTTCCGTGGCGCCGCAATCTGACGACGGATTCTTATAGAACTCGACAAAAGAAAACGAAATGAATAAGTAAAATTTTTTGATATTTCGCTTAGTTTTCGAGATATTTAATAAAAAAGGTCTCAAAATGCCCTTTGGAACTTCACTATAATTTGCCTATTACACTATATATTTTTTAACACTTCAATAAAATTCACGAAATATACACTCACACGCGTGTTTTTACTTATTTTTATCCTTATATTCGAATTATTTCTATTAAAATAAAATGCAAATGCATTTGTCCATGCAGTGTCTTTCCAATTTTAAACGCGAGTAAGAAGAAGATTGGAATGACGACAGTATGGTGTTGCCGGATGCCTGGGAATGAAACAAAAATATGAACCAAAATATGAACAAAAATTAAGTATTTAAGTTTAGTGTTAATGTTGGGGATGGGGGTTATTGTGCCTCCTTACTACATACATGCATATGATGTTTTAATTTTGGGTTCAATGGTTTTAACACGGAAATTAGTTCTACGCAAAAATACCGTGGATTGCGTAGACGGAGTTGGACTGATGAGGGTTATTTTTTTAAAGCGCGCCCGAAGGCCGCCCACGCGAAAAGGAGTTCTACGCAATAATACTGTGGATTGCGTAGCCGGAGTTGGACTGATGAGGGTTATTTTTTTGAAGCGCGGCCGAAGGCCGCCCACTCGAAAAGAACTTCTACGCAAAAATACTGTGGATTGCGTAGCCGGAGTTGGACTGATGAGGGTTATTTTTTTGAAGCGCGGCCGAAGGCCGCCCACGCGAAAAAAACTTCTACGCAAAAATACTGTGTTAATTAATTAAATTTTAATTGCTTTACTATATTTTGAGATACGCTTAATATCATTGTTTTTAAGTTTGAATGAGTTGTATGTTTTTATTTTCAAAATTATTTTTCAATTTAAAATTACAGAAAAAAATACTGCAGTTTTACAATGAATTTTCTACTGAACATCTCTGCATACGAACTTCGTTTTTATTTCAGGTGTACGGCAGCACCAACTTTGCGTTAAATTAGTGAACTTTAACATTAAATTACTCGAAAACTAAGCGAAATATCAAAAAATTTTACTTATTCTTTTCGTTTTCTTTTGTCGAGTTCTATAAGAAACCATCGTCAGATTGCGGCGCCACGGAAAGAGCAGTATTGCCTTTTTCTTCATAGAAATTATTTTGGTGGAATATTTCGGTGTTTTTATATTGTTTGTTTAACTATTATTAATAATAGCTAATTTAGAAGGAGAAGGTTTAGCTTACTTAATTGCGCAATTGGCTGCTAATAATAAACAGTTGGAGGAAATCTGTAAATTACGTTTACTGAGGCTTCAAAAAATTATGGCAGTAATACACATGCGAATTTCGATATTACATTTTTTAATAAGTAATAGATGAACAATGCGTTTATGGAAATATGTTTTTTCTGTTATATGAACGCATAATTAATAATAACTAACAAAAATTTGATTAGAATTATGTCTACAAATCATTTTTCTTTGACGGCATCCATTTCATTTAGTTTTTACTTTGACGTTTTTCTTTACACGCGTAAAAATAATGATCTATTACACAGACAACACAGGATTGTATGACAAAAAGTATGGTTATTATCTAGGACTATTTTATAATCTCAGATTTTGGGAGGGAAATTTTGTATGGGAAATCTCGCTTTTTAATTACGGATTGGGAGTTATGCACGAAAAAGTGGATCATCTACTTATATGTCAACGTATTATTAGTTCAAAATTAATGCTTTACATAAATGGTATTTTAAAATACGCACCTGCATGTTGTTCCAAAATAAAAAAATAAAGATTAAAAATAGTATTATTATTATTTCTTAACAAATTAACTCGTTAATACTAAACGGGCATTACCTGCCAGGGCTATCAGTTACACAAAAATTATGTAAAAACAGCTGGTCCAACTGTTTCGTATTGCAGTAAAAGACATGTTTGCACTTACATACTAAAAACTAAATATGGGAAATTTATAATTAAATTAAATTAAATTCGGGATCGGATATGCTCTATGAAGCTGCTGACAGCGATGATTTTTTCGGATGCAGGATTTTTAATAATTCAGTCTAGTTCTTCCTGAAGTAATGATTTCTGGCGTCTACCAAAACGGAGTAATCTTCAAATATGTGGTTTAAGGAGAGATCTCCTCCGCAGTGTACGCAGAATGGAGATGGCTACTCGGTCAAAATGAGTTCGGGCTTGTCAATAGAATGGCCAAGCCGTAGACGGGAGAAATGTTTTATCTGTGTTTTCCATACGCCGGTGGGGTATTGTGGAGATAGGTGTAATTTATTAGCCATTCTACGAGTAGTTTCGTTTTGGTGTTGAGATATCGTCTAATTGCTGATTGCATATCTCTCTTTTTACATGTCGGATCTTTTGTTATCGGTGCTGGTATCTTTTGTTTTGGCTGCAGTGTCTTCCATCTCGTTTCCGTGAACTCCTATGTGACTTGGTTTGTTTTAAAAAAAACAGTGAAAAATGTATCACTATTTTCTTCTCTTTACAATTATGTGTGAAACATTACATCATTAGATAAAAGTCCACCCTGAGCACGTTTACAGATAGAATACGCCAAACAGTCATAAAGCATTCTTACCTAATATTTGAGAACGTCGAGACTTCGCGCTACAGCTGCAATTTTCTCAACAGAACATCCAGTTATTGGTCTGCTATTCATTTTCCTATTCTAGACAGAACCAGTTTCTTGAAATTGTTTCTCCAATCTTTGAATTGTCGACTCGTTCGGGCGATAATTTCCACCAAAGCAAATCACGAATTTTCTGATATGTCGTTCTTAAAGACCCACTATTTCCATAATAAGTTTCAATCATTTTAACACGTTGTTCTATAGTGCAAATCTGTAAATCTGTCTATTTGTCCACCAAAGGTTATTCGAAGATGAAGTTGAGTGGCTTAAAGTTTGCTGGCGAACAACATTGTTGAAAAGGAGTGTACGCCATTCAACAGATTTTCCAAGCGATGCAACATGGCCTAAAAAATTTACCGGGGGAAGAGGAAATGTGGATTATGGGTTAGGAAAATAGGTATTAGATGGTGTGAGCTGTCGCTACTGACAATTTAATAATTTGTTAAAAAGGTTGAAGAAAGTATAAATCGCCAGCCTAATTTGGGGCAGGCTCGTTTATTATTCTTTGGAATATTTAAATAATGTTGAACTGCTAACAAACTCGCCTCTTGATGCTGTTTTTTTTTCTTTCTTCTGAAAAACAAAATTAGCCACGCTCACACAGATGTTTAGTAGTGGAAATCTAGGCTAATTGAGTACTGGAAGTGGCATCTTCCCAAAACGACGATTTTATTTTTCGCAGTTTTGACAAGTCTGACGTCAAATCCCTTACCCAGGGCCGTGGAGAGAGTATTCGGGCCCCGGGGGAAACTTGAGATGCGGGCCCCTTCAAATTTTTTTTATTTATCAAAATGCGTATTATGTTATAGTGATATAACATTAAACATTGAAAAACTCATTGATAAAATTTTTCATAGAATTAATTATGAAATATTGATTAAAATGAATTTTAGAAAACTCTTCAGCAGATCTGAAATAAAAAACGCAGCTGAAAAAAGTTAAAATTTTTTATTCATTTTTTGTCAATAATATACACTTTTGTATCACCATATTATATTTATTCTTCGTAATCGTGATCATAACATTCGATATGGTGACACCAAAAAAAGTCTGTGACGGAACTCTGGTAGAAGTATTATTTACTATATTTTCTTGGAATTACCCTCGAGTCCGGGCCCCTCTGAGAACATTGAAAACGAAGTGCCGCCTGTTCAATTATGAAAGCAAAAATAAATGTAATGCCTGATAACGCAGTTCTTTGCGTGTGTTGTCGATTAATTCCTTCTATTCTTTATTCCTTTTATTTATTTATTCATGGGCTCTGACAACACAGCGAATTCGGAAAGCCTAACCTTGTATTCTATCATCCTTGAATTTGGACAAACTAGTCAAAATATATATTTATCAAAGCGAGTTCAACTATATTTCAAATTCTTGAAATAGTTTTCGACTGCGTAAAAATGGAGATATTCTGGTATATCTAAACGCAATATAAAACCATGATAAATTATGAATCTGGCAGCTTTGGGCCATTCGTCTTATGTGTTGTATAGCAGTAAATACTATTTAAATAATTAAACTTATTAAACAACTTATTATCTAGCGTTCAATATTTTTATCCGGCTTGAAAAAGTATAATAGAATTCTCAAAAATATCTTCTTAACAAAGTTCAAAACATTGTTGTAAAATTTTAACATTAAACATTTAACAACATTCCGACCATTATCAACACTAACGCGCTCGCCTAAAAATAGACAATAGTTTTGTACGAATAATAAAAGGTAGTTGTACAATAATTGAAAGCAATCAGGGCTTTATTAAAGGAAACACTGTGCCGCATATATTTATACAATTCCATGCTAATATGAATACATATATTTTATAAATAAAAAGGCAAAGAATAAAGAGGCCATACAAAAATCCGCATACGAATTGAAACATTTATACAAATTGACTACCTGAGACAGTGGCAGTATCTACACAAATTCGGTTGCCTTGTATACCGCTAATTGAATTAAGTAAAACATCACTTTGAGTTCTTCCATACAACTCGCACTGCCAAAGTTAATCCATAACTGAAACGCTAAAAAATGGAGCCAAATCTCATACAGCAACTCATCAACGCAACCGAAAAGGCAGCTAATATTGCACGTGTCTGCCGCTCCAATGAGACTTTACTGAAGTTGTTGGTGCAGGAAAAAACCGGACCGGAAGCGAATGCGCGCTTCGAACGCGATTTCAAAACCCTCGCTGATGTGCTGATACAAGAGACCATCAAACGTGATATTGCTGCTGTGGTAAGTGGTTGTAGTGTGGTTGTGTGGTGCCTTAGTTACAGGGTTAATTATTATTTCAATGGATCTACCAAAGTTTCCTGCAATGCGCGATGCCATTAAAGGGGAAGAATCGCCGAACTTTACAAATGCGGATGGCGAGTCAACGGTTATAGTAGTGGGGGAGACAGCAGAGGAAACAGCACAGTGTCTGGCGGCGATACTAAATGGTATTTGCATATTTTAAACTTACCTTTTGAATTTATGTATATACAAATGTAAATTTGTTATTCACCCCCCTAACTTCAGTTGAAGCAGCGGAAGTACTTGCCGGTGAGGTGCATCGCGATGTGGCATACGAAGAAGCGCTTTTGGGTGAAATTCCAGTGTTGCCAAAAGATTTGGATTATAGCAACTTGGGTATTTGGATAGATCCAATTGGTAAGGCTTAGAATCATTTGTTGCAACGCTTTCCATTGATGCCCCGCATTTTTCATAGACGGCACTGCTGAGTACATATCTGGCGATAGCATTTTCACCGACTTTCCAGGCATAACTTCAACTGGTTTAGATTGTGTTACCGTGCTGATTGGCGTATACGAACGCACGACTGGTATACCCGTGATTGGTGTAGTCTCCCAACCTTTCCACAACAAGCTGGATGAAAATGTGTACCGTTCACTGGTGTTCTGGGGCATCTGTCTACCGGACTTGCAAGCGAATAATTGTCAATTTGAACGACCAGCGCGCGAAAATCGTTTGGGCATATTCTCCAGCTCTGAAAATGGTGATATACTGCAACACATTATGGAGTTGGGCTATGAGTTCGCATTTGCTGCTGGTGCTGGCCATAAGGCATTGAAAGTTATTACATGGGAAGTGGATTTGTATTTGTTAAGCAAAGGTTCGACTTTCAAATGGGATACTTGTGCACCACAAGCCATATTGCGCTCGCTAGGAGGCGATATCTTCAGTTATCGCGGTAGTATTAGTGAATGCAAGCCAATACCACTTAGCTATCTGGAGGAAGATGAAGAGAAGGAAAATACTAAATGCAATAAAGATGGCTTAGTCGCGGTGCGTGATGTGAGCTTAATGGATGATTTGTTGACGAATTTGGCCGGCTAAGCATAAAGGATGGAAAGTAAATTGAGTTAATGAAGGAAAAAGCAGAAGATTTGGTTCTCAAAAAATATATTAATAGGCAGGTGCATGTTGGCATTCCTTTCTACTTCAATATATGTATTTGTATGTGTGGACTTTTGCTAGAGTCTCATTATTTTGCTATTGCTATTATTTGTAATGGTGTTGTTGTTAAAGTTATTTTGGCATGGTATTTAAAAGTAAATATATTGTATTTTAGCATAAATTATAAGGCAAGTGCAATGTTAACAATCAAAACTAAATACTTAATTTTGTGATGCGTGCAAATACGCTTTGGACAAGTATACCTACATACATATAAAATAGGTCTGTTTATGTAAAAATTATCCAGTAACTTAATTTCTGAGAATTCGCGCTCAAAGTGAAAAATATCAACAACAAGAAAAGTACTTGAACGCAATTTGCAAATTTTCGAACAACTGATTAAATTGTTGGCGGGAGAAAACAGAAAAATTAAAAGAATTTTCAGTGGAGCTACCTCGTATTTAATTAAAAAATAAATAAAAATAAGGAAATAAAATGCAAAATAACGAGTTTAGCATTACATCGTTTTTTGTTGGTTTTTTGTCCACCTTTTCATCATCGCTGTTCGATGAAATTGTCCATTCCATTAGAAATTATGTTGTTGTGACAATCAGAGCTTTCTTCATATGCATCTTTGTATGTATATATATTGCCAAATTAGTTAACACTTTATCGACCAGGGAGTTTTGCTATAAACTTGTGACCTGTTACCGGGGGCATTTTTATAAAATGTGGAAAAAACATTGATCTTTTCTTCAAATTCTTGTGTATTTTGAAGTAATTTAGATATTGAAATAAAAATTCAAGGACTTTTTATCTAGATTAAATGGTAGTCCTGGGTTACCTTCAAATGGCAGACTATTTCGTCATATGGGTCATCATCATCCAGTCGGACTCAACATCGTGTTCCTCTTCTGAATCGCTATAAACTACACGTGGAACACGCGGATGACGCCTTGTAGAAAAATTATTATCAGAGTCAATTTCACTTGCACTACCACCAGCGTCACTATGGTCATAATCGTCAGAAATATATTTTCGTAATCGTTTTCCATTGTTATCAGGATTTAAATTCAAAGGATGAAGCAGATAGCCAAATAATATAATTATAATTTTAGTTTTTCTTATAGCGAAAATTTAATTCAAATTTTATGATAGATAGCTACACTACAAGTAGACGTATTTTATTGCAATTCACGCTACGGTTTATCATGAACTGAGCTAAATGCCTTTAATTTTCACAAAATACGAAATTATGTGAAGATAACGGTATTAAAAACGACGCTTACTTAGACATCGTATTTGAAGTTTTAAGCTAGTTTTAGTCCAATTGCTTTATACGATTACATACATATCGCAATATGATAATTTCATATATGACGCCAATTGGCGTCCCCGGTCGATAACGTTAGTTTTGGTTAGGACGCCAATTGGCGTGCCCGGTCGTTAAAGTGTTAATAACCAAGAAGTAGAAGCATAAAACACAAAAGACACCTTCAATGCTTTCGATTTGTGTTTCGGTAACTGCAGCAACGGCGACTGTAGGCTGTTATTCAGAAGTGCATTGCTCCATATCATATATTATCTAAAATATGTTCACTTACAATCTGCATTTTAATCACTATTTTGATTTTTAATTCTGAACTTTGACTCAATTCGCAAATTTGAATTTGTGTTTATTTTTACCTTGCGATCAGCTGTTTTTCTTACGAGTAAAAATTTATCCAGTAAAAACTTGCAACTTCCCCTCAAAATGTAATGCCATTTAGCTCTCTCACTTTCCCCTACTTAGCAAGTTTTTTGGATGCATGAACGCCAAAGCTGGGTAGTTTGTAACAATTGCCACAACTTCCTTGCTCCGTGAACAGACCTAATATTATGTATATTTATAGTCACTAAGTTTGCTTGGGAATATTATTTTATTGATATTAAAAACAAAAAGCCATTTTAAAAGCTTACATTAGCTACTGTAGCTGAATAATTCTGTAAAATTGAGACTTCGTTTAGTATTTAAACAAATTATTACACTTTGCATAATCTTCAGAATTTATTGCTCTCTCATCGACCTGGCTACAAAATGCGTATCTGATTAAAAATGAACGACATTGCCGTTTTTTGATTTTTCAAAGTAGTTCAATTGAAATCTATGTTATTTAGCAAAGATCACCACCACCCTCCAATAAGCCAAATTCTCAATCGCGTGTTCTTCGATAGTTGTTAAAACATTTTATTGGTTTTATTGTTTTTATTGTTTCCAATACACATTATGGTACGCTATTGCAAATACAACTAAATAAACAATGACACATTATTGTAAGACATTACCAATACAAAAACAAACAAAAAATCAAATCAAAATACTAATTAAATGTAAAAATGGTAAAATATATGTACGCGAAATTCTTTGATGTTTCAAAGCAAAAAATGTGTACAAATATTTATTATTTAGTTAGCTGCAGAATAAGTTTACATTTTCAATACATTAAATTACAACAGATGCACTTTGAGAAAGAAACGTTAACATTTAATACAATATATCTAATCTTTGTAAAATTATTTGTTCAAAATGTGCATTAAATATTAATGGCTGAGCAAAAAACACAGCAACAGAGACACATACAGGGAGCGGTCGTATAGACGAGCATTTGAAAACAACAACACAAGATTATAAATATGCAGACTAAAGGTGATGTTGTAGAAACGCTGGCAGTAGTAAATTTTCGCCTTAACGATAGATAATCAGTTTTATTCGGATATGTTGGCATTTACATTAAACTTACGTAATAAATAAATTGTTATGGAAGCTGTTTGTACGTGTATTCTTCTGAGCCGACCGTACTTAATATGTTAATATTATATTATTGACTATTTTTTTGCTTTTACTATGGACGCACAAATAAATGTATGCGTTTGTGCTTGCGATTTTTATATCAAATGTGGCATAACTTTATCAACGTGATCCATTTTTATTAATACATACAAAATATGTAGGCACTTAATTAAGGCACTCCCAAAAGCCCAATGGATTAGTTTTCGTTTAAAAATATCATCAGTATCATTTTTTACTTTGCATTATGACTGTTTGGCCTCTCTATGCACATAGTACGCGTTCCGGATTAGAGCGTTGCATTTACAATGTACTTTTCTAAATTAACGCAGGCGTTTAGAAATTCTTCTTCATCGACATTTCGTGCGCCTTGCGCAAACGTTGCCTCAATTCGCTAGGGAAACGTTCGTAGCATTTCTTGCACACCGGTTTTTCGTCGTATTCGTAGAATTTCGATTTCTGCGTCATTTTCATATCGCATATGGAGCAAGCAAAATGATGCACACACCAGGCTTTGTTTAGCGCTGTGAACACTGCGAAGAGGCGAAACGCAAAATATAACAATTTAATGTGGAAAGCACAAAAAACTCACCATCGCCGGCAATAACTTGATTGCACACGAAACACAAATTGCCAAACAATTGGTGATAATGTGTCTCACAGTACGCTAACCCGCGTTTCTCGTAATGACGATGACCCAAGAAAGGCTTCTCGCACTTGGCGCACACAAAATGCTGCAAAAGAAAACACGATAAGAAAAATAAAGCAGAAAAAATTATCGCATTTTAAGAATTCAAATTTAACAAAGCCGTACCTCAACGTGCCAATGCTTGCCCAAAGCGGTGACAACGCGTTCCTCGATAGGGCGACGGCAAGCACCGCAAATCGGTATGCCCATCTTATCGTGACAGCGCAAGCAGTACAATTCGTTCTAAAAAAATATAAATAAAAAAACAAATTAAAAAAATATGAACTTAAATATGCATTATTTATTTTCAGTGATTTACCATATCGTTAGCCGTTAAGCCCGGCCGGCTTTTAACTTCGCGTGCCGTCGAGTCTAGCTCAATACCGCAGGCAGTGCAGTTGAAGTGATAGCCATGATAAACTTCACCACGAAAACGCAATGGCGCGTCATCAATGACGCCACTATAAAAAAATAAAATGAAATAAAATAAATAAAAAATAAAATAAATTAAAAACAATAAAATAAAATAAAGTAAAATAAATTAACAAAAAATATGTAAAATAAAACAAATATTAAAAAATAAAATAAAATAAATTTTAAAAAATATTAAAAAATAAAATTAAAAGTAAAATTAAAAAAATAGTAAAAAATAAATAAATAAAAAATTTGAAATAAAATTTGTAGAATTCACAAAAGTAGAAGCAGAAATTTCAATATCATATCTTGGGGCTTCCACACACGACATTCAACTTACTGACACTTTTGACACATATAACGACCCGTTATCTCGGCCTTCACTTTGGCATTGCACTCATGGCATAAGGCACGATTTTGATTGCGTATAAAACCGGAATCGGCCAACTCTTTGGCACACATTTGACAACGGAAGCACTGCGGATGCCAGCTAGCGCTCATCGCTTTGATGACACGTCCAATTACAAATTCACCGCACTTATTGCAACAGGGTGCGAATAGCACATGAAAATCCCGCTCACAGTATTTACGTCCCTCAAATTCGTAGAAGATGCCATCTTCGAAAGGCCGGAAGCACTGCGCACAGCTGAAAAAGGTTAGGGAATGTATAAATAACAAAATTTTCAAGTTTTTATATCCGTATTTTACAACTTACACAAAACACTGGGTGTGCCAGAGTTCGCCGTTCGAATTGACGATCTTCTCGTTGGGCTCGAAGCCGTCCGTGCAGCGGGCACAATGCATAGCAGCTAGCGACATGTCAGCTGCTTGTACTCTAAAAAAAAAAGAAAAAGTAAAAGTAAAAATATTTGTTATCTTCTACACAATTAACATAAAAGCAATAAAGTATTTTCTATGAAAAAAAGTTACATTTTCATTTTTGAAGACATTTTTAATTTATTAAAATCTTAACGTGAGGGTACACTTTCAATGTGTAATTTACACTAAGCCAGTGAGTAACTTTACTGGCGGCTACATGCTTGGAAACTCACTTTTATCGCTTTATTTTTGTATGCCAAGTGACTCATATTTCTTTATTTTGCCTTCGAAATACTCTTGGCATGCAGGTATGATATCCAACTTTTATTCCCCCCAAGAGTTTTATTGAGTTTGTGTGTATTCTCAAATGTATTTTATAATTTTCAAAGCTGATAAGCCGAGTATGCTTTAGTTATGTAGATTAAACAAAATATGTATAGAGTAAATTTCTAATAGAGGATTCTACGTTAATTTTAAAAATAAAGTTATACCGAAAAATAGATCCTCTTATGTGTGAGGCAAGGACTGTTTTCTGGGTCGTTAGCAGTTACTCCCCTCTTAGAGACGAATAAAGTTTAAGAAGAGTTTAGCTTCTGCGAAAGTGAAAAGCGATCAGCGAGAATGATATTAGGTCTGTTCATGAAGCAAAAAGTAAGTTGTAACCATTTCTAAAAACTGCCAAGCTTTGGCGTTCATGTATCAAAAAAAATTGCAAAGTAGGGGAAAGTGAGAGAGCAAAATGACATTTCATTTTGAGGGGAAGTTGCAAGCTTTTATTTGATAAAGTTTTTACTTGTACGAAAGTGTAAGGGTGCGACCAGAGTGAGCGCTGAAAGCCGAGCCGAGATTGTCAGTGCGATAAAACTGATTACATACAAGTCAATACAAATAAGCTTGTGTATAACACAGTGAACGCCGACAAGAGCAGAGAGCAAAGCCGATGAGTGCGAGAAAACAGTTTCAAAGCGTTTTGCGAGCTTTTTTGTATTGTTGATGTTTACTTTTTAGAGTGCAGTTGTGTTTTTTAATGGTTTAAAAATAAACAAAAATGGATATCGATCCAATAATAAGTGAAATTTTTTCCCGGCCTGCTTTGTGGGACTAAAAAAACATTACCTCAGAGTCACTATCAATCTTTCGCAAGAAGTTACTGCCACCTTAATAAAATTTGTCCAGTTTTTGTTTAGTTTCACACCTATCTTGTCCAGAATGTAATCAAAAGTTTCAATTTTCATTCGGGTATATTGTTGAAATTTAGCTTAAATCATTATATAAATGATGAAATTCACAAAATTCATTCCTTTATAGTGTAATTGAATGTTTTCCAAACTCTTTTGTGTTAATAATTGCATTAATCACACTAGGAGAAGCAAAATACTCGTCATCAGATGAATCCATTACCGTGTAAGCAATTTTATAAACACAAATGAACAACAAAATTAAATGACATAAGAGGAAAACACATGGAATAAACAGAATTTCAGCGCTGATTCTCGCATTCACTGTGTTATATACAAATTTTCTTCTCGCATGAAAATAAGCGTCAATAAGCTCGGCTCGGCTCCGCTCGGCATCAGCGCTCACTCTGCTCGCACCCTAAGTGAGAAAAAACAGCTGAGCGCAAAAGTAAAAACAAACACAAATTCAAATTTGCGAATAGAGTCAAAGTTCTAAATAAAAAAAAATGGTGATTAAATGGAGAATGTAAGTAAATATATTTTAGATAGCATATGTATATTAAGTTTATTTGAGTATTAAATAGGAATTGGCTAATAATATAAAGGAATGCACTTCTGAATTCAAGTTTGTACTTCTTGGTTGTTAACAATTTGGCAATATATACTATACACATACAAATATCCATAGACGGAAGCAAGGAAAATATGAAGAAAGTTTTGATTGCCACAACAACACAATTTCTAATGGAATGGACAATTTCATCTGACAACGAACATGAAAAGGAACAAATTATTGTGTACAAAAAAAAAATATGTAATTCTGAACTCATTATTTTGCATTTTATTTGCTTCATTTTTTTTAATTTTATACGAGGTAGCTCAACTGACAAAATTTAACATTTTTGTGATTATAGTGTGAATGACAGTCCTTGACCGGATATAAATCCGGGTCGTTTCGGTAACGTAGAACCGACTGTCGTGGAAACACACATAGCATCTCCATCTTCACTGTTGAGTAGGTGGATTCCTTGGTCTTATGTGCTATACTTAACATATTTAGTTTTTCGTTCGCTTCCAGAAAGCTGTTGTTGTTGTACCAGCAGTGTACTTCGAGAAACTAGGACCTAGTCAGATTTTAGATTTATTAGAGGTTTGCACTTCGGCCTACTACAATGACTACGCCACCTCCCCACTGCCAGGCGTAGACCCATAGTTTGCCGCCAGCTAATCTCCCTTAACTTTAGCTGTTCACTCCTAAGCTTCTCCTTGATGGTGTGTGGTCCCATAGGAAAGTATGGCTCGGGTCCTATTAACGACGAGGGCGCAGCCTCCCTTGCCAATGCGTCCGCTACTTCATTCCCAGTTATACCCCTGTTTCCTGGAACCCAAATAAACCGGCTGCAATTGTGCGTACCTAACAGATTCAGTTTCTCGATACACTCAAGGAGCAGTGAGGTCTTAATTTCACAGGATGACAAAGCTTTGAGTTGGTCTGACTGTCGCTCTGTGGCAATTCGCTCATTCCCGAAGTTTCTATTTAAGTTAATCTCTACACATAGACAGATGGCATACACAGCTGGTGGACAGAGTTCCGACTAATGTTGTTCAGCGCTTCGATGTCGTTTTGCGCATTCTTCTCGTTCCTATAAGTTTCGAAACCCAATGAGCTGCTATATTGATAGCCTATGAACCACTTCGCTGGCAGAATATAATACTCTATAAAGGCGAATGTATTAAAGGTGGTGTTGGTAAGTCAGTCGATGTGTCTTTTTTTCCTTTCACGCCGTGTCCATGTGGCTGCCAGCTCAGAATGAAACAAGGCGAATTCATCATTTGTTTTCTAGTTTCCCAATAATTTGTTTTGACAATCAAATGTACAGCACATTGTTGTTGGCCTAGTGCCACCACCTTTAATGAAAGCGCCTTGTTCTTTATCGTCCTCATCTGACATAATTTTTGTTTTTGATTTCGTTGAGTTCTATTTTACATTCAGTCAGAAGCTCCCATGTCATGCGTTAGGAAAGTGCGAATACTATTTTCAAGGGATGGTTTTGTTATTTTTATGATCGCCAGAAGTGTCGCTGAAGTGACAGTTCTTGGCCGGATATAAATCCGGGTCCTTCAGGATACGCAGAACCGACTGTTCGGGTTCCCAGCAGTGTTTTATATGATTAAGTCACACTAGGATCCTATACACCAAATCTATCTTTACGAAAGTGCGACCTATGGGAGAACTTATTGTTTATCAACGACCGCAATTTGTTCAATTTACTTCTAATATATGAGCTTAAGCATTAATTTTTTGATCTGCATAAAGCTGCTGAAATTTTTTCTGCGGAATTTCTCTACGTGGCTGAAGAATAAACATTTTTTATCGGCTGGTAAATGTCACTAGTCCATATTATTTTTTCATAATTTCATAAATTAATTTGTTTACACAAACTTTCCGTACCCTTGGCTTTACTTTCACTTATGACTTTTTAATATTTTTAATATTATTTTTATTATTTTTATTATTATTATTATATTTATTGCCTTTATGTGCATGCGTATAGAGTAAATTATAATACTAAATTCAAAAAAACATAAATAAAAAATAAAAAAATTAAATTTTGCCAAGATTAATTCTAAAGTATCACAAATGATTGCATCACCACCACCTTTAACATCAATCAACCACCAGGCGATTTGAATATTTTTTTTATTAATTGATGAAAATGAACCGATTTTCGTTGGCACTTTAGAGACGGAAAGTTGTTCGCCCACTGAGCTGATAGACACTAAATCAGGGCAAACTGAAGGTGTGCTACAAAAATGGAAAATGAACGTGTGCCACACGGAATGGCGTGACCGTCGAGCATATTGCAAATAGAAAAAAAAACTTGCTCTATGTTGGAGTGCCGCAGCGACGAGATTGTGGCAGCGCGCACGATATACAAAAGAACTCTTTATTACTTGCATGCATAGGCTCCAACATAATTTATTGCAATGCAAAAGCGACTAAAGGGCAGAAAATATGTACATACACATGTGCACAATTTTACATACATCATATTCATGTATCGATGCGACCACCAGTCAGAAAGCCACAGTGTCTTTGTCTGTGGGGAGATTACTCACAAATTGGCAGATGTTCAAAGAATACGAAAACATATTTTTTGTAACAAACTGACAATTGTGTGCATATGCATGTACATATGTATGTATTTATGTGTGTGCATGCATGCAGATTAGATCGTGTCATGTTTGGCTTTAATTAAATACATAACAATAAAGCTGACAATGATGGCGTTTCTAGGTTAAAATTAACGTTACTGTTAGTTCTGATACATTATGTTAATTAAAATTTCAGCCGATATATTTCTTGAAAGTAAGCGCTTAAAATTAGGCAATCCAACTTTTTATTGATATAATCTAACATTTCAACATAAGATAAACACACATTTTGTGCGTGATATCTGCCAAGTTATGCTAGCAAATCTTCGTTTATAAATAAGATAAAAGACGACAAAATTATTATCCATTACATTTCAAAGAAAATATTTAAAATGTGGCGTATCGCTCAATCGTATTTGTGCATTTTATATTCATAATCGATCAACCAGACACAGGAATAGCTACATACATAAGGCCAAACATTTTAATGTTGTACGCTGTGTATCCAAAACCATTAAGATATTTGCCTATAAATAGAATTCTGTGTTGGTGGATGACGTCATTGATGAGCAAATATTAAAAGTATATCTGAGATATGCCAGTGTAAATAAGAACACCGAGCATTCTAATTGAAGATCATGTTCACAAGCATTCGTGGGGTGCTACTGTGCCCGTTGAACTTTGGAAATAATGTATAATATAAGTATATTAAAAATAGTGCACTCTATGATCACACATCCACTTGTATCTTTCCTTACGCTCAAGTATATCACTAAAAGTTTTATTAGAGTGGGCGTCGTCATTCACTATAAGCAAATGAATGAAATCGATCGGAATGCAGACTCAACAATTCATACCGTTTGATATTTGTTTGTGCTTAAACCTGTTATAATCTAGTATTAAGACATGGTTATATCTATTGCTTACTGAACGGGCGGCATAATGGGCGTTTACTTAATTGCAATAAAGACAACTTATTCCAAAATATTTGCACTTGTTTTAGCTTGTTGGCACCACAGACAATCCAACTTGCACACCGTACGTTTGTTTCTCAACTACTTTTCTTGGGTACTTGTTTTGACCGCTTTATGGATTGACAGAGTTGGCTTATTATTGGCAATAGCTCACTCGCGATCTTCGCTTTTAACACCCCAATTAGGTAAAATCAAGATTTTTGTTTCCGCTCTCTCCAATAAGAGATTTTCAATGACCCTTCCACGACGCTTTATGTAGAAATTCTTCACTTAACTCACAATGGTGTATATTTATTTACACAAGTTTCGTTCACTTGTTGCACTTACTATCAATTCTGTAATTTTGCTGGCCCAAAATGCGAAAAACGGAGAAATATTTCCAAAAATTGGCACAATACGAAAGAAATCAAAGAGAATAATGAACAAAAATTGACAAATTGACAAGAAGAGCTCAGGTAAAATGAGGCTGCCACCTGAGATGTTCTTGTGACCGGAGCGTCACCTGCTGGAAAAAAATTGGCAATTGTTACAGAGAAACAGAAATTCAAGTAGAAGTAATAATAGTCGTCTTAGATAATAATAATATAAAAAATTGTAATGGCTATTCTTAATTTTTGAATTTTTGCAAGATAAGACCATCAAATTATCCATCATTTAAAACTTGTGAGAGTAAAGTGACAGTTCAATGCAAAAGAGACGCTAATTTTGCGTTGGAGAAATTTTAGACGGAAAGAATTATCCATCATGTAAGCATTAGATCTGCAATGTTCCCACAACACTCGTTTCTACGTAACCCTAACGACCCGGATTTATATCTGGGACTGTCACTTCAGGACTGTCAAAGTCCATCACTGCAGCCGTATTTCTCGTGTATGTATGGGGAATATTTATGCTGCTACAACAACAACAACATTAGATCTGCAAACATATGATTGAACTTCGTTGGACAAAGAAATTTTTTTTTATAGAATATGGAATTTTGTGTACTTTTGCACTTGCGCCAGTTTGAGATTCGAAATTTATAGACAAAAACGATAAAATGGAAAATGCATAGACAAAACACGAACACTTTTAGGCAAACTCAGCTGATATGTCTTCGTCTACTGGTTTTGCAAGTGAGGGATAATTTGGCATTTGTTAACTGATTTGCTTTTTCTTCTCTTCATGCGAGAATTTTCGCTTACACTCTATAATTGTATTGATGGTTTATTTTGTTATCGAACACAAGTAATAAATCTAACATGACAAATAAATAGCTTTTATCGCCGATTTATATCTTTTTAAGACTTCAGTGCTACATATTCAATTACTTTCGGCTCTACAAATATTATTCAGGTGGCCATACTATTTGGGCATTAATAACGTAAACACAAACAGCTGATCAGTAAACCGTTGAAATAATACATTTGGCTTTAGCCACAGTTATGAATCTTTTTCGCAGCGTTAGTCGTAAGTTGTTCAATATTTAAAGAATAATAACAAAATATGTGTTATTATCGTAGTTACATTGCGTTCCGCTCAGTTGCACAGAATGTCAGCAACACCACAACCTGCACCAGTAGAGGCGGCTATACGTGCAGCCCTCACCGAGAACTTTCAACCAGTGCACTTGGAAGTAATCAACGAATCCTACATGCATAACGTACCTCGGGGATCGGAAACACATTTTAAGGTGTTGATAGTGTCTGAAAAGTTCGACGATTTGCCGCTGATAAAGGTAAATCTACACCTCTACATTCAATTTCCTGTTTTTATAATGGCATATTTCTTTTTATGTATTTGAAGCGCCACCGTTTGGTAAATTCTGTTGTGAAAGAAAAATTAGCAGGCGAATTTGTACATGCGCTTTCCATTGAGGCTAAAACACCGAAGCAATGGGATCCCAATTACATTGTTGACCCCAGCCCCAATTGCAAGGGCGGTTTTGGGAAATGAGTAAAAAATGGAGTTGGTATAGACTGTTTTAATTAAATATACAATGTAAAAAAAGGACTATGTGATAGAACCGAAAATATGCAAATATATAAAACCAGTGCATCCTCGCATCACTAAATTTACTATTCTACATAACTCCTAATAAAGTTGAAACCAATTTTTAATCATCCAAAGCTTGCAGCGCCTGCACCTGCATACGAGCAGACAATATGACATCATTGATTCCTACTCCATCATATGCGGCACCACATAAGGTCAATGGCAATTTATAGTGACTTATATATCGTCGTATATCGGCTACACGTTGCTTGTGTCCCACCGTATATTGCGGAATACATTTTTTCAGGACGTTCACACGTGACAAGCGCGGCTCTTCTGTAATACCCATTACTAATTCCAAATGCTGCAAAGCTGTGTCGAGTAGCTTTTTTGGTGTCGGATCCTTGCCGAAATTCTCTTCAAACCAACTGCCACCCATCATGACAGTAAGCACCGTATTACCCTCCATGTCGAAGCAGCAACTGTCGAAAATCACGCCCAATATTGGAAGACGTTCAATGGGCGGTACCAAAAACCCAAACGCTTTCATTTTAAACAGTTCTTTAGTATTGTATTGCAAGTTAACTACGGCAACATCGACGTAAGGAATAGACATTAGCAAAGCGGCCAAAGAAGGATGCTGATTTTTGACGCAGGAAGCCAATTTATAAGAAGGTAATGATGAAATGATATGTTTTGGATCAATATCACGTCCCTTAACGTTCATTTTAGCGCCATCGCGCGAGAAAACGATTTCACGACACTCGGCAGAAAACTGCATTTTTACATCATTTTCTCGTAAATAGTTACTCAACGTGCGCGGTAACGTTTCCAAACCGTCAGGTACTCTGTACATACTCCATTTCTCTTCGCGTGCTTTCTCATATAACTTGGGCATTGCCTCCGCAAAGATTCCCTCAACAGCCGTTTTTTCTTTCTTACCAAACATTTTTTCGAAAAGCACACCCTTTATGATACCACCCCATTTCTGCTCCTTCTCAAATAAGTCGTTCATCAGGAAACGCACACTTATCTCTTTGGCGTCACCTGCACATATGCCACATATCAAAGGACTGATTGCATAGTTCGCCATTTCCGCGCCGAAACGTCTCTCCACAAAATCATAAATAGATTCATCAGCGAATTTCAATTTCTTTCGACCTGCGCTTAAATCTTGTTTGATTTGACTGATCAGAGGTTTTGAAAACGGTGGTAAAGTCTTAAAAACTCCGCTGAGGCTATTGGGTAGCATACACAATTGTCCCTTGGCGTATATCATGCGATTTTTTGCAGCAGGTTCCCACGACATAACTGGGTCAACCGGCAATTGCAATTCTTCAATTAAATTGAGTGTATTAGCGCCGGGGATACCCTTTGGTCGTATAGTGCGCGGGCCCACCTCGAATATGAAACCTTTATCTGTATGCCTTTCTGTGCGAATCCATCCACCAACGCGATTAGAGGCTTCGTATATGGTTGCAGGATATCCAAACCGCTTTAGTAAATAATAAGCCGCCGAAAGCCCACTCATACCGGCACCTAGCACAGTGGCCATTGTGATAAAAAGTATCGAATAACTCTTTATGAAGTCGAACACTATTATGAGTTGTTGATAGTAGAGTTAATTGTTAAAAAGTCTATGAAAATTCCTATTAAACAAAAGCAAACTTTTGACAGCAAAACCAACAAACAGTTGCCATTGTTTTGCTTATATTTTGATTTGCTTTTGACTTAATTGGACCAGCTGACTTTTGGGCATTATTTAATTTAAATGGGGAAGCGGCAAAAACAACAGTAGCGGCACAATTGAACTGTACAGTGTGTGAAGAAGTATTAAATAAAGGTTCTTAAAATGAAAATATAGAACTGAAATATTACAAACTTTTTATTTATTAAATTAACAAATATAGGCGGTACTTATGTCTTTTTAGTTCGTGCGAAAGCTGCTCACATAAACATTTTTGAGAGCCTTCAAATTCTATAAACAAAAGAGTTGACGGTGATGAGATTGTGTTGTTTTTTACTTATTTTTATCTAAATTTATTTGGCAAACAAAAACAATAGTAAATTGCGTTACTATTATTTATCTTGTGTTTTGCAGGTAACTTATTATTTAGTAGAAGTTGCAATTCATACGGTAGAGTATTATATTTATAAAAAAATGATTTGGTTTAAGAAATAATAGAAAAACATGAGAATAAGATGTTCTTGTTGATGTGGGCATATTTATTTTGGAAAATATTATATTTAATAGAATGCAACACGCTTTGAAAAAAAGTATGTAAAGGGGGATAGGGGCGTGTATCACCATCTTAAAACTGAAAACTGGACCATCCGGAGGCATATAGTTTTTAACTAATTTATTGTTAAAGTCGTGTAATTTAGCGAAAAGTTGTTGTTGCTAGATACCTGAAATAAGATTATATTAGATTCGACTCTTTACGAGGTTTGCACTTCGACCTCATGGTTGTTGTTGTTGTTGTTGTTGAAGCAGCATAAACATTCCCTATAGTTACATAAGGGGAAGGCTGCTGGAGTGACAGTCCTTGGCCGGATATACCATAAATCCGCGTCGTTTCGTTAACGTAGAACCAACTGTCTTGGAATCGTCGATCTCAAGGTCTTTTGTGCCGTCTACTCATCCCAGTACCACATCCAGACACAGTTCCCTGCCCTTCCTCTGGCTGCCGTTGGCCTGTATCAACCTTCTCCGCGCAATAGTGCTGTATTGCAGGAGAAGGTGCATTGGAGTCTTTTGAGATTGGTCGCAGAAACGACAAGAATACGTAGTCCAAATCCCGATTATGTGCAGGTGATTCCGCAGTCTGTATTGGCCTGTGAGAATGCCCGTGAGCATTCTCAGTTTATCCTTGGGGATGGTTATGGGTTTTTTAAACCTCTCTTAATTGTATCCTCCCAGTAGGGGTTTTGCCTGGCGTAGCCGCATAGTTTGGTGCCAGTACACCTCTATTAGCCCTAGCTCTTCACTCCTGGAAAAAACGAAGTAAATGAAGTTTTCGTTTATCGCACCATTACTCGTTATACTGGTAGCATCGCGAACACGTCATGGAGATGGTCATCAAAAGACTGCAACGTCACGTGAAATGGTTTAAAAACTGAAGAAGGGACTTGAGCGAAATCCCCGACGAAGTGCCAATCAAACGGCAAAAGAACTGAAAACATCTGAGCATAGCATCCGCCGCATACTTAAAACGATTTCAAAGTCAAGCCTAACAGATCCAAAAGGCGCATGATCTCACACCAAAACAGCAACAAATCAGACTTGAGAGAGCGAAGAAGTTGCTTCGCTTGGCCGAAAGTGATCAATTTTCGAACATTGTGTTTTCTGACGAGAAAATTTTTCAAATTGAGCAATTCGTAAACGCCCAAAACGATAGGGTTTATTTGACCGTATTTGAGTCATAGATTGGCCACCAGGAGGCAGCACCCGCCTCAGGTAATGGTTTGGGCCGCTGTAACCGCAGATCGGCGCTTTCCAATCGTTTTCATCGCGCAAGGCGTAAAGGTAAATGCGAAATATTATTGGGAGGTTGCTTTGAAGCCGTGGGCAGACAAACATTTTGGTGGCAGATCATGGACGTTTCAGCAGGACTCGGCACCGTCTCACAAAGCTCGAGTGAACCAAGAAAAAACAGCGTTCCGAATTTCATAATGTTCACACAATGGCTCTCAATGGGTCATCTCAATTGGCTCCTCTTTGGGCCATTTTGAAGAGCAAGGTCGGAACTGAAAAATTCACCACTGTCGAGGTGCTCAAAAAAGCCATTGCCCGCGGGTGGGCCAAAATACCTGCAAGTCACATTCGGGCAGCTTGTGATTCATTTCTGGACCGTCTCAAGGCCATAGTCAAGGCAAAAGGTGGTCATTCGAGTTAAAGAAAATTGATTCTTAATTTTCTATTATCTTCACACATTTTTTACTTTGAATTGAATAAAAGTAAATTGATGGCCTTTTTAATTGGTAACACTACGAGCGCCGGACCCTGTAAACCAAAAATTAAAACCTCTTACGTGTGTGTGTAGTAAGGAGGCATAATACTGAACTGAAATACTTAAATTTTGTTCATCCGGCAACGTAATACGGCTGTCAACTTCAATGAATTCTCGTTAGTTTTGTTTAAAATTGGAAAAATATGATATTGATAAATGCATTTGCATTTATTTTTCATTGAAATATTACGAGAACAAGTACAAAAACAAGTCAAAGCACGCGTGTGACTATATATTTTGTGAATTGTGAATGAAGTGAAGTTTAGAAAAAAAATGTATTATAAAGTGCCTAACGATGGTGAAGTTCCCGAGGCCACTTTGAAGGCAAGTAATTGCAAAACCCAAAAAATGTTTTCGTACTGTAGCAATACTCGTATTGATAGAATAAAGGGATGTACTTTGCATTGGCCCGCTACTTTTGATTTTCGATGTTGACAAGTAGCTGTGCAGTCGACTAAGCAATAGAATACAATTCTTCTGAGATGTGCATTGCACGGATGAGATAGTAGTCAAAAGGTCGCATTCTTTTTGTTTTGTGGAGTAAGCCCTTATGCCACACTTTGTCAAACGTTTTAGCTACGTCCGAAAATACTGCCGCACAGTATCGATTGCTTTCAAGGTCTGATTGGACTTTATTTATAGTTCTATGGATCTGTTGAATAGTCGAATTTTTTTTTTTTTCTAGACCCAAATTGATGATCCGGTATTATACGTTTTTCAGAAATTGGCTTAGTCGATCATGCAGTAATTTTTCAGCAATTTTAGATATTGTCGGTAGTAAGCTCATTGGTCTATATGATGACACGGTAGTTGGATCTTTACCCGGTTTTGGCAATGCAATAATCTCTGCTACTGTCGGAAAATATTGTAAGCGAAACATTGCATTAAAATCGTTTCGCATCGGTTGGTAGGTCCGCTGATACTTTTCCTGTTATCATCTCATATCCGGGTGCTTTTTTATGGTTTATTCCTTTTTTGATGCAAGCTATTGTTTCGTGTGTATTCGTCCTTTTTATTTTTGTAAAATCATAATGGTAGTTGTTTTGGTTGTTGATTTTTTCTTCTTGGTCATTTGATAGAACCTTTTCAAAGTAATTTATCAAAGATTTTGCCTTTTCCTCTTTTGTAACGGCCCATGAATTGTTATCGTTCTTTAGTGGTGGTTGATGTTTTATTTGGGTTTTTAATGTTTTAGTGCATTTCTACAAAGAGTAGTTTGCATCTGGATTGGGAGTCAGGTTCCTCAAATAGTTTTCCATTTCTTTGCTATTTCTTTTGTTTAAAGTAGCCTTTAGAATCTTTGTGGCTAAGTTGACTTTTCTCTTGTCGTCAGGTGTTTTAGTTTTTTGCCATCTTTTTCTTAACTTTCGTTGTTCAATAATTTGCTTCTTAATAGAAAGGTCAGTTGCTGTTGTATTTGTTTTATTTGCTTGCTTTGGTGCCGATCTGATCCCTGCTTCTAGGACAACGTCGTTGAAATGGATAATTGCACGTTCAATGTCACGTTGCTTTTTTAATATCACATTTGGTGTACTACTGTGGGCAAAAAGTAAGGTGAATTTGGTTGTAAAATGAAAAATCTTTATTTATTCTTGTAAATCAATTTCATCCCCTTCAAAATAATCATCTCTCGATGAAATACACTTATGCCAACGATTTTTCCAATCCCCGAAAAATACCAAATAGTCCATTTCCGGTATGGCCAACAGCACCTTCTTCGATTCAGCTTTTATCTCCTCAATCGACTCGTAACGCGTTTCCCGGAGGGGTCTCTTGAGTTTTAGGAATAGCCAGAAGTCACACGGAGCCAAATCAGGCGAATACGGTGGTTGCGGAACGATATGCGTGAAAACGATTTGGCGAAATGGTCTCGAAGAACGAGTGCAGTGTGAGACGGTGTATTATCGTGATGCAAAAACCAAGAGTTGTTGGCTCATAATTCTGGTCTTTTTAGACGAATTGCTTCACGTAAACGACGCATAACGCTCAAATAATATTCCTTATTAACAGTTTGGCCAGGTGGAAGGAACTCATAGTGCATCACACCACGAAAATCGAAAAAAAACTGTCATCATGACCTTTATTTTTGAACGACTTTGACGTGCTCTTTTCGGTCTGGCCTCGCCTTTAGCACGATATTCGCTTGATTGGTCGGTTGTTTCAGGGTCGTAAGCTTGTCCTGATAGTCTGAAAGCATTGTTTCACACACATCAACGCGACGACTTTTTTCCAAGAAATTGAGAGTTTTCGGTACTAAACGAGATTTGACTTTTCGTAGGCCCAAATGGTCTTTCAAAATGGTTTTCACAGATCCTTCTGATATTCCGATCATATCAGTAAGGTCTTTAACAGTCAACCGACGATTTTTGAGCACTAACTCCTTCACTTTATTGACGTGTTGGTCGGAGCGCTCCAAGTCATCAACACGTTCTCGACCCACTTTTAAGTCTTTGTACCACTTATAAACTTGTTTCTGCGACATGGTCGAATTACCAAATGCCTTCTGCAACATGCTAAACGTTTCCGCAGCCGAAATTTCATTCCGCAAACAAAATTTGTGGGCTCTTCTCTGCTCAATCAAATCAGACATTGTAAAAAGCGAAAAATGCACTCTTGGTCGTTTGGTAAACACAAGCGTAAATATATTACTGATAATGACATTCACATGACACTTGGCCCAGATGTTATTAACAGTGGTGCCAACCCATGAAAAAAATAACTAGAACGAAATTTTAATCCCGCGAAGTTTGACAAATAAATGCACCTTACTTTTTGCCCACAGTATTATATATATTTATATACTAAGATTGATTGATTCGGACATAGAAAGTAAGAAATTATTTTTTAGAATAAGAATATTTACAAAAGTAACCAAATTAAAGAATAAACTTAAAAACTTAAGTCTTAGCAAGTAGTCTAGATTGCTCTGAAATTTTATGTGAAATACAGTGAAACCTCCCTTGGGCGAACATTCACCGTAGACTTTTGTCTGCCCAAGAGAGCTGTCCGCTCACGTAGAATGTAGCTCAGACCTTTTTAATTTTTTAATGAATTGAATATTATTTATTTTTTGAATAAAAAATTTTGTATTATATAATTCAAAGAAAAATTTGTATGTATTTTTATTCGAAAGTGCATTTTTCATTTATGTGCACCTCTTATAAAGTAATAGCGAAAATAAAAATAAATATAGCATTTCAGTCAATAAACTACATAAAACTAAATATATTCGATTAGCTTTGGCTTTGTTCTTTCTTAACAATTCAAAAGCAGTAAAATCGTCGATGTAAAATCGCTTAAGCTTGAAACTGCATTCAAAGCCGCATCGTTTGCAAAAATTTCATTAGGTTCTTCGGTAATACTAATTAACCTGCTTTGAAATAAAAAGTTTTTTTTACTTTTATTGCAAGTTATTTATTCCTCCTAATACTTAGGAGTAGCCGGTTTAATGAACAGTTAGAGTCGCGAGTCTGCCAAAGAGTGATCTACAATTTTAATAGTAAGTAATAATAAATGCCAACCCGAAATCTAGGTTTTTGGTCCCTGAATTATTATTTTTTGTTATGAATTCATCAGAGTTTGAGTTAGATAACTCAAATAACGAAGCCAGCGTTGCTAGCGGCAAGCCATCTTTGTTTTTTTAACAGTTTTTTATGGTTCCATTTGAACCCAAGCTTCTTCTACGAAAAGTCTACGAGACTGCCTTTCGGGGACTACTTTCTTCATTAGTTTGGGAAGGTATCCGTCGAAGGACTAATTCTATTCGCCCAAATATGGATCCAGCTTTAGGCTCGTCTTCTTGTGTCTCTATGTCAAGTAGTACGTTAATGCGAGCCAATGACTGAAGTGTCTGTGGTTGTCGTCGGCCCGTCAATTTCTATCAGTCTCTACTGCACTGCTGCTAATAGTGATGCTGCGTCTAGTGCTGCTACTTTTGATTGCTGCCGTGCCTTGCGCTCCCAATCGATATGCAGGAGACGTATTACGATTTTTGCTGTTGATGCTCGACCTGACACATATCTCTCGTGAGAGTGTTTAAGGCTATTGGATGCTCTAAAATTCTTTCTAGTGCAGCTTCGTATTTTTTAAAGCGGTTTCGCACTCTCCATCGTGCTGGGGCAGTCTGGACAAAAATGGGGTTTTTGCCAGTTTAAATCGATACAGGTATTCTTGGAAACAGCTGTCTTCGCTCACCAACTGGATGAAGTACTAGTCTACATCCACGTGTTTGCTTGTAAGTCACTCATCGATCCACGAAATGAGTTTGTATGTTCAGCGCTCGTTTTGAGACGCTGGAGCCATCGTCTAATTGTCAGCGCCCGTTCTGAGGCTTTTTGATCCGATGTAGGCCGAGCCCCCTACGTGCTGTACAGTCGGTTCATTTCCTCTGCCAGCAGGTTCAAAGGAGACTTTTCTGCAATGATACAGATTGCATTGACCGATACGGTTCCATACACGCACGCTAATCGCAGTGCCTGTGTGTTTGTGTGACCTCCTGAAACGTAGTCTTTTTGGCCGCTGCCTAAATAGGTGCCGCATACAAGATGATAGAATCAACAACCGTTGACAGTAGGTGCCTTCAATTGCATTGGGGCCCTCCTATGTTAGGGAGAATTCGTGTTAAAGGATCATTAACTCTTGCCTCTTTGGAACTGGCATGTCAGAGACGTCTGTCTAATAGAGGTGTCCGTTATCATTTCACTTTATCCTCCAGACAGCTGCTGCGGGAAGGAGTGGAAGCAATACTACGTCTCATCTCGTGGGCACCCAACGGACAATGTGCGGTAAGGACACCCACACAATTCGAGAGCTGCGGCTATGTTAGTCCTAATTCCCTCGATCTACTTGTAGCGAGAAGGATCTTGCGGGAACGCAGGTTTTGAAGGGAACCTTAGTTCTCTCATTTCGCAGGGAAACCATCTCCAGGGTTCCCCGTCCAACTAGCTCATCCGTCCAGCAGTTTGCCGCTAAGCCAAAAATTTGTCTAATAACGAATTATTCAGATGAATCTAAGCGTTACCCGAATATTTTCGAGCGTACTAATAACGTGTCGAGGGTTTGAGTTGCTGTTTGTTTGCCAAATGCTTACCTCCCTCACTGTAGTTATATAAGTAAGCAACCAATTCACTTCTTCTTTGATTGTGGCTACATTCGCTTGGAAAACTCAACAGTGGCCCGGTAGCCTGTATATGAGCTTAATGGGGAGCTCCTCCCAGGATACTTTCCCATCAAACCTTCCGTTGGCGCGTTGAGTAATCATTTTCAATTTCTTAAGTTAAGTTAAATGTAGACTAATTGGACTTTAAATATAAAATGCTCACTTCAAATTCGAAAAGAAGTTCAGAATTGCACTCAAGGCACTATCCTCCTGTGAGATTAAGTCCTCATTGATGTTTGAATCCAGAAACTGAATCTATGAGGAAAGCACAATCACATCCGGTTGATTTAGGTGCTGGGATATAGGGATATAACTGGGAATGAAGTAGCGGACGCATTGGCGAGAGGGACTACGGTCTCGTTATTAATAGGGTCCGAACCCTTCCTTTCTATGGGACAACACACCATCAAGGAGAAGCTTAGGAGTGAAGAGCTAAGACTAAGGGAGGTATGCTGACACTATGATATGCTAGGCGGAATCCTTATTGGAAGGGTACAATCAAAAGAGGATAAAAAAACTCAAAACCCTCTCTAAGGGTAAGGATGCGGACTGCGTAGTCATCTACAAATGACCGGGATATGGCCCACTGATTCTTGTTGTTTGTGCGACTAATACCAGTTGACTTCAATGCATCTTCAGCTTGAATGTACCGCTATAGCGCGGAGAAGGTTGAGACATCTCTGCCAATTGCAGCCTGTAAAAAGGCACATACGCTCAATCCAACCAACTCGATCCTGAGTTTAATAAGGGAACTGGGTCTGGATGAGGTATTGTGATGATCAGAGGAAGTCGAAGTGCAAACCTCGAAGTAAACTATCTCTATATCTATGAAATGCTCTCAGAAAAGAGAGCAAACTGTCCAGAATGATGGGAATGTAAAGAATCCCATTTTCGTGCTCGCGAGAAAGCTACAAATTAATAGAAACTATTAAATATATTTGCGCCTATATAAAAGTGAATTTTATTTTCCGTGGATTTAAATGTTCCATTTCCATTGGTAGTGAACATCAATTATACTTTTTCAATTAAACTAAATCTAGTTGTAATATTCCGGCTTCTTTGTACACGGCAATTTGACAGTTCTCACAAACTCACTAAAAGAAAAGGCTAGGCGTTCATGAGTTAGCGAGTAACAAAAATATTTCTGCCAGTATTACTCTTAATTGCCCAATAATCGATAAAAAGAAACTCTTTTTCGAGCTATATCACTATAAATCGTGTGAAATTAGTCAGCGCTGAATCTTTGCTCTGGTGTCGAACTCATCATATATTCAACCGCTCCTCAATAAGTGTTTTAAATATTCAAAAAGTGGGTTGAATAAGCTATAGCAAATTTAAATTCATCTCCTTATTTTCCCATACAAAATTTTGCTGCTTTTGCTCGAGCTCGGCGTCAGTGCTTCAGCATACATATACTGGATACACTGGGAACCAAGGAAGAAGAGCCGTCAATAGTTGCGTTCTTACGTATACTCCATTATACTACGCAGACCTGTTTTCGCGTTTCCAATAAGTCTGCTCACTAATCTTCAATTCTAACTCAGTGAGCGCTGGATTAGTGTGCACTCAAACCTACGAAGTCGCGAGATCAATCTGGCCACGGGTGGATCGAGGACGCTCGTGGGAATTTCTAAGCCTAACAAAGGTGCAGCTCTCGAGTTTGATAGGTATTCTTATGGGGGATTGTCCGTTAGGCAGCCATGCGGTGAGTCTTGGGATTGCTTCTAGTCCTTTCTGCAGAAGCAGTTTGGAAAATGAGATGGACTCATCCCAACACCTTCCACTCAGCTGTTCTGCTTTCACTGGGCTAAGTTTCAGACATCTTGGCTCTCACTTTTTTGGTACTCCTGCGGCTATAGCAGGCTTAAATATCCCACACCTAATAGATTTCATCATTTCCAGGCTGTAATTTTGGCTGGATCATAAATAAACAAAGTCTTTTACAACCTCGAAATTATAACTGTCAACAGTGACGTGGGGGCCGATACGCGAGTGCGCCGACTGCTTGTTTGAAGACAGCGGGTACTTCGTTTTGTCCTCGTTCACCACCAGACCCATTCGTTTTGCCTCTTTATCCAGTTTGGAGAAGGCAGAACTAACAGCGCGGTTATTAAGGCCGATGATGTCAATATCATCGGCATACGCCAACAATTGTACGCTCTTATAAAATATTGTGCCTGAGCGATTAAGTTCTGCGGTTCGTACGATCCTCTCCAAGATCAGGCTAAAGAAGTCACACGACAGCGAAGCACCGTGTCTGAAACTTCCTTCCCAATTCTGAGGCCGCTGCTCGTATTTAGCAACGTCATCTTGCATAGCCGTATGAGTTATGCGGGGATACCAAACTGAGACTTTGCGGCATACAGGTAACTCCTTTTCGTACTGCCGAATGCAGCTTTGAAGTCGACGAAAAGGTGGTGTGTGTCGATTCTCCTTTCATGGGTATTTTCCAAGATTTGGCGTATTGTGAATATTTTTTCGATGGTAGACTTTCAATCTTGACTACTTCAAGTGGTTAACGCAATTGTAATTAGCCTCTGTTTGATCGTCATCCTCTTCTAATCCAAAGCCCCTTCTTACCTTTTCCCCCTGTTCGGCTCCCTCCCTCTGTTTTTTTTCCTATGTATGGTATCACAAAGGACGAAATTGATTCTTGCATGAGGCAATGCCCGTTTATCCTAAATTTTGGCTTCCTCGTTAGACCCAGTTAGAAGCCAGTTATCGCCGCCGTGACTTTTTTTTGTGGTTGTAGGTGGGCAATAACTTTCCATGTTGTCTGATCTCTCCATCGAATCGAGTTATACGTTTTTTTAACATGGTATATATATACCTATAATTGGTGCGTACACCCTTTTTGGGTGTTTGGCCGAGCTCCTCCTCCTATTTGTGGTATGCGTCTTGATGTTGTTCCACAAATGGAGGGACCTACAGTTTCAAGACAACACCGAACGTCAGATATTTTTATGAGGAGCTGAAATACACTCGGACGTTTGCCATTGCCTGCCGAGGGGCGACCGCTATTAGAAAAATGTTTTTCTTAAGGGGTTACGCCACTCTAGCTACTGTAAAAAAGCAGTTTTTTAAGGATTTTTTTTACATTGAAAGAAAGGTGCTAGGAAAAAACTTTTTAAGTATATTATTAAGCATGTAATTAAGTGTAATTACAAATATTTTTATTGAAAAATATTACAAAATGGCGCCTTTGGAGTGAATCTCTGAACGCGCCCTGCGAAAAAGGCACTTCACGGCAAGCAGTACAACTGACGTAAATGTCAACCTAAACCAAATTAAAAAAATTCTTCTAAATCGACGTGAGTATAGCTGTAGAAATACGTACGGGATTTTAGAAATATTGAAATTTGTGTATTTTGCAGATGTTTGAAGTCAAAAGTAGAATTTTTCGTCTAAAATGGAACCGTTAATTGTTTATAAAAATTTTTCTAATTAATTAATAAAAAAATCCGTACGTATTTCAGTGCGGAATAATGTTCTAAAGATCTTTGTACAATTACAAGTGAAAATATTAAAAATTGTTTGAGTTATGCTGCTTGCTGTTTTGAAAAATCACGTTTTGAGATAAACACGGTTTAAATTTGAATAGGCGGTTCAGAGACGTCAGAGGCGCTCGCGCAAAAGTGCGAAATATTAGAGATAAACATTTTTTTCACGCATAGGACTTTTTGTTTTATATTCTAAAGAGTTTAAAGCATCTTTTAAGCAAAAAAAAAAAAATTTCGATATTTTGAAAATCCTAGAGTGGCCTAACCCCTTAATTTTGGTATTTCACCGAGATTCGAACCAACGTTCTCTCTGTGAATTCCAAATGGTAGTCACGCACCAACCCATTCGGCTACAGCGGCCGAGCATAATGTTGGAATATTACAATGATTGATTTCAGTAAATTCAAAATATTTTCAATGAACTTTTTTCAAGCATAAAGGCAACTTTAAATCGTTATGATCGCATGCAATTCATGCAACCTAAGATTTGGCTTACTAAAAACATTTAACGGAAAACTCACAAAAACTTTTACTTCTTAACTAAGCTCCACACTATGCAGATGATGTTGAGCTGACGCGGAAGTTTGCTATTACTTATTTGGTAAAATGTTAGCGCCATTCGCAAATTTCGTACTAATTGAATTTTAAAACCCATAATAACCGTTTCTTTAATTTATGCTCGGCTCCATGTGCGTGGCGTGCCTGCAATTTGTAGGTGTGAACTTTAATTTGAGCCGGAAACCAAACTGCATGCCGGAGATGTGTCTACTTACGGCACCACACAAAAATGTGGAACAAAGAAAGCCAATGTCATAAACCTCCACAAAAACGACACTTTCAGATTTAAACGGAAGCAAATACGGAAATCAAGGATTTAAGAGAGCGGCACCGGAAATATGAGAACAAGTACGTACATACGAGCGGGAGTGAAGTATGAGCACTGTATTAGTGGACAAGGCATAACTGACTCTGCTCGCCTTTGTGTGCTGAAAGAAAAGGATTAAAACAAAGCGGACGATAATGCGGGAGCGCCAGCAAGCGCAAACAAGAGCAAACAGAACGGCACAAAACAAATTTACCAACATTATCAAATAACTACATAAATAACTAAACAGCAGCAAACAAAGCCGTGCGGAGCAAAGCGAATAAAAGCGAAATACGTTGCGGTCGTAGGCATTCGGAAAGGTCGACAATCGGGCGCATACCGAAAAAGCTCGACAGCGATGGCAACTGCGATGGCCTGGAGAAAGTCTGCACCTTTCAGACTTGTATCCGCTGCCGTTGCGAAAGGTTCGTTCGTGTTTGCGCTACGTGGCGTGTGTGTGACAAAGCAGAGTAGTGAAAAAAAACAGTGCCACAGCATAGGATAGCAGATTTTTCTTCATCAAATACACATAAAGAAAAAAAGAAACGGTTGCAAAATTTAATTTGTGATTAAAAATGCAAAATTATACATAAAAAAGTTAGATTTTCGTTGTGGAAAACGTTGGAAAAGCTGCAGTGAAAAATGATCTACTGCAAAGAAATGTTGCCCCAATTTGAGCCACGACGCAGCTGAAAAATTTTCATGCAGCAGTACTGAAAATTTTTAGTGTACTAGGGTAAGAAGGGGTAGTAGCGTGAAGGAATTTCCGCAGCAACGTAGGCAAAAGAAAGAAAAAAATTGTGTTAAAATATTGTGTTAAAAGTAGTAAAATTAGTGAAAAAATAAATAAAAACGAAAAAAACAACCATCATAACCAGCAGCGATCTAAAATGTTATAAGCTGCGAAGAACTACGAGCATTAATAAAATTTTTATACTGAAAAGTTAGCAAATTCAAAGTGAAAATATAGTGAAAATTCGTAAGAAAAAATTTCGGTATGTGTGTATTTGCCAGCGTGTAGGTATGCGTACCTATGTATCTGTTTGTCTGTCTGTTTGCTTGCAGGGGTGTAAGAGAACTTCGTGACTAGGACACATTTTTACGTCGTCGTTTTCAGCATTGCCAGCGTCGTGCGCCTTGCTGCGCGTTGAAAATGAAACGAATACAGCGAGCGAGCGGAAGTTCGGCGAATGTGTGACAGACACCGTAGATATAATTGCTGACAATACAATAAATGGCATGCAAAGGAATTTTTCGGGGCTAACAATGATGGAGTTGTAAATGAAATATTCAGTTAATTTTCCGTTATGCCAGGCGTAGTGGTGTGTGAATTTCAAAAGCCATGGAAGGTGTGGAAAATATAGATTTAAAAACAAACAAAAAATGTATAAAATATGGAAAAACATTATTACATTAATGGTGGCCGCACTCTAAATTTCAACTTTCACTTTCATTAATTTTCCCGCAAACCAGTGGGCAACAGCCAGCACAGTTTATGCCAATAATTGTGCAATAAATACATAAGTTATTACTTCTATTCTTCTTCTTTTTATGCTTTCATCGTCATTTCCATGTGTGTTCATTTTCAACTTGTTTTTGGCGCTCCGACTTGGCCAATGGTGTAACTCGACTCCCTCTCATCAATAAAATTTTTTCACGACTAGCTGCTTTTCTTTGCTACCATGCCAGCAAATACTCCTACTTCTAGCAGCATATATGTACATATGTGTATGTAATGCCTACACTTGTCTACATATTCCATTTCTTTCTTACTTTACAAGCTTTACTTCGTACATTCCCTTCATTTCCTTTTGTCTACACACATCCGTATCCCTTCATACTCACGCGCATTACTTTAGTCGTTACATTCGTTTGTAAGTTCGTTACTTTGTTACCAGCCTATCTTCATACACATATACACATGTCATATGTATGTGTGTGAGAAACTCAGCGCATGCTATTGCTGCAGCTCTTCACGCCCCCAAACGGCCACCCATATTTGTACTGCCTGAGAGTTGCTTTCAAATTTTCGTTGTTATTTATTTGTGCGTCAATGTGCGCGTTGGCATTTACTCCTTGACTCACTTTGCTTGCTTCGTTCGAGTTGGAAACTCGCTTCTGAGTTCGACAAATGTGCTAGCTTGGCGCCAGCACAGAGCCAAGCGAGTGGGTCGGGATTCGCTTATGGTTACATACCCCGTAGAGAAATCGACCATATCTTTGCTGGTTCACTAGAAAGAAATTCAATTTTCCAATACTTTGCAGTTTAGCCAAAATGATAAATGTAGGTGGGGGTAATGAAGAGATCCAAATATTTTTTTTATTCTGAATACAAAGCAAAAATTATAGTTTCTAACTGGTACTTAAGGAGCAACTCGAGTACTTTCCAAGCCTATTCTTCTCTGCTTTCTATTTAGTGTTATTTTACTAAATGTTTTTCATTCCGAGGTTTTATGAATCCAATATACGCTTTAAATTTGCCATTTTATAAGTTCTTCGAGAGATGTAGCGATCTGCTGATAAACAAAAGCGCTACTGCTGCATACTTACAGGCGGTAATGATATTAAGTGAAGGTCGCTTAAGAAAATAAATAAAAAACTATATGTAAAGCGGGAAATATTTCTGTTGTGGAAATATACGAGTATATCGAATAAAAGACTACGCACTCTAACTTTCTGTAAAAGCTTTGTTTCTCAGAAGAAAGGGTCCAGATATGCATATGACCGTTTGCTAGATTAAGGAAACACATCAGATTTATTGAGAATTGAAAAAAATGTTTTAAATTTCTTTAGAAATACCGTTGTTGACCGTTGTAAAAGGGAAAGTGCGCAATGTCTTTCTTAAAAACGCGCAAGACAGGTGGAGCTCTATTTTATCGTGCGCTATCTCAAAAACATTTCGCCCTGAGTATGACCGAAGCAGAACACTTAAATTGCTGAGCAACCTACGCTATTCAATTTCCAAACTCATAGCGGTGGTCACCGGTCACTGGACGATCGAAACTCATCCAGAGAAGCTTAGACTTCTGTGCAACTCACATTGCAGAAGCTGTGGGGACCCCGCAGAGAATAAGACTGTTGAACATTTTCTTTGCAACTGTTGGGTTGACGGCTAGGTGCTTCAGTTTCCTTAGAGTGCCTTTTAGCGATAGCCTGAGGCAGTTCTAAAGCTTAGATACCATATCTTTTCTTCACTACATTATGGTATCAAAACGTGGTACTCTTGCATTTAACCTTCGTACCTAGAGAGACCTTTCAGCATTTCAAAGAAGCAATTGTGCAAAAATAGCTGCTTTCACTGTTATGCAATATCTTTGCTTTTCGAAGCGTCCAGCCTCACATTCCTCACCACATATCACTCAAACTGTTATGAAAAGGGATTGTTTTTCAAAGCACTGTGCCTAAAGTATGCCAAATATAAGACAAAAAAAACCTTATAATAGTTGAGAGTACTGGCTTATCCATGTCGCTTGTGAACTAAGCGACTAAAAATAAAGTTGCTTAAACATCGCTTAATTGTTGTTGTTTTAATATATACTTATAAATTCTTCGCTTGGTGAGCAGCGAAATTTTGTAGCAAGTCGAGAAATTGTGAATCGAAAACGGCAAATGTTTCTGTTAATCCACTCCACGCCGTGGTGTGGCTATTATATAACGAGGCTATAAATTTGTAATATCTTATGTAGATTTTATAAAATTATTTCGATTATATCTTTGTTAATAAAATACAAAGAACAATTAAAGAATGCCTATGATAAAAGACAAAGAAGAAGAGGAAGGATTTAAAATCCGCTTAAAAAATGAGAATCCTTCAAACAGTGTTGAAAATCTTTTGCTGTCAGCTCTTTCAAGATGCGAGTCGATTTCTATTTCATACTTTAAATATACTCAATTTTGTTTCTTTTAATGCAGATTTTGCTTGTGGATATATGAGTATATATCGCAAGGTTTGGTAGAAAAGGCATGTAGTTTAATTAGAATTAGAATTATTGAGATAAAATCAGAGATTAGAATACTCTAGACAAAGACTGCAGGATGGGCCAGTACATGGTGTTTCGCACACATCTGGAGAAAATTCATTAAGAAAATTCATCTTGAAGCGGTTAACATAAACGTAAATCGCCACTGGTTGGTGGTCATCCTCAAATCCAAGCCCTGGATTCTGTTTGGATCCTCCCCCTCTCCTGTTCCCCTCCCCTCTCCCTGTATGGTATCACAATGACTTTAAACTTTTGTCGAAGTGGGCGCCTCGCAAGGGCAGGCATTTAACCCAAACTAACCTAACCTTCTCGGCCATCTCTAAAATATCTAAGATATTTAAAAACTCGATACGAATTCATCGCCATATACTTCATGTAATAAGTTACAAGTTTCAGTAGTGTTTTTTTTCAAGTTTCACAACAGTTTCTTGCTCCGTTTTTACAATTAACCTTTACCCGGTGAAAAACAAAATAAACACTCCCACCCGAACGCAATCTGTGGCCACGTTGCATGCGAAGGAAAAGGTTACTTTTAAACAACTGGGGTTGCTGGGGTTTGGCTCGCATGCACACGTGCGCTTCTGTTATAGCAGCGACGGTCTCATCATAAAAGGGGCGGCCAAAAGTAAAGTGGTGCTATTGCACTGGGCGCAATTAGAGCCATTGAAAGTACCTCTCTTGCGAAAAGTCCTCTGCATATGATTGAAAATGTACCTCATTAAAAATATAGAGTAATTGGGAATATTATAATATTAATTGGATTTCGAAAAATTTGAGCAGCCAACCTAAAATTGTTAATTTTATTTATTAGAAGTTGCTTTTTAAGATAAAAATAATGTCGTAATTAAATATGTCTGTAATTAACGAACGCATATTTTTCTCAAACTTAAGGGGTCACGGTGGTTTAGAGCTCGAAAATTTACGGTATTTTCAGCAATTTTGTTTTACAATAAAAAATATGTTTATTATTATTATTTAACTTCTTTTACATACAAAAATGAGAAAAAAGTTTTTTTTTTAATTTTAATAATTTAAAAATGACGCCGCAGTTGACCCTCTCGAAAAATTGGACCTGAACGTTGTTGCTGATTTTGGCTCTTCTATTTATCGTAAAAGCAAATATCAAAGAAAGTATTAATCAGTATGACTGTAGTTATGTCCCGTACTAAAATAAAAAAAAATAAATTTTACGAAATGGCGCGGTTTGTAATTTGACACTCTAAAAATTTTTTTTTAAGTTTTTTAATAAAAAAAATACGAAATAATTGAAATAGTAATATGGTTCTGTGACCGCCGCAGCCGAATGGGTTGGTGCGTGACTACCATTTGGAATTCAGAGAAAACGTAGGTTCGAATCTCGATGAAACACCAAAATTAAGAAAATATTTTTTCTAATAGCGGTCGCCCCTCGGCAGGCACTGGCAAACCTACGAGTGTATTTCTGCCATGAAAAAGCTCCTCATAAAAACATCTGCCATTCGGAGTCGGCTTGAAACTGTAAGTCCCTCTATTTGTGCGACAACATCAAGACACATGCCACGACTAGGAGGAGGGGCTCGGCCAACCACCCAAAATGGGCTTACGCGCCAATTATATATATAGTACGGGCTATAGCCATTGATGTTGTGAACAACCTACTAAAATTTCAGACGATTCGGTCGAACAGTTTTTGTTTCTGTTTTTTTGACAACACCCGTTTCGAGATAAAAAAGTTTAAAGTTTGTGGTGCAAGAGCGCTCGGACCGCTCTATACCTAGTTAACGGGCTGTAGAAGCTATAATATTCGAAATTTCCGCATAAAAATTTCACGGTATATTCTTAAGATACTATACTTTCGAAATATCGAAAAAACAAAAAATAGATTTTTTGAAATTTCTAGACCACCGCGTCCCCTTAATGTCTCTTTCAAAGATTTAGTAAAAAACATACAATTGTATTTTGAAGGCATTTCTTTAGCTTCCTAGTATTTTTTGTTTCATGCTATTATAACATTACAAAACTATCACGTAATTTTTTTTTTTTTTAAACGTGGATGTCCACGTAGGACCTGTATAACAATGGGTTAACCACAAGGATCAGTGGTTTTAATGAATAATTTGACATATGATTTAATAATGTTAACAAAAAAGTTAGAATAATAAAAACAAGCATTGTTCAAATTGCTATTGCGTCATGCTCGCGCTTACGTTCGAAAATATTCGATTAATGAGCATCGAACAGGTGTGCGGGCACTCGTTACTCATACGCCCGGGTTGTTCATGTGAACAGAGAGCTCTAATTTGAAAACAGTGAAAAGATGTCTCAAGCACACGTGGTTATAGTCAATTGCAGTCTTTCATATACATAACATTTTCATCACTTTAATATCAATACATATATATATATATATAATATAAATATATATATATATCTAGAAAGAATACAGTTTTATGTGCCTTGCAGAAATTTTCGCCATTGCAAGATTTTTCGCGTTGGCTTTAGTAGGACATTATATGTATAGTGCCAATACGCCACTCATTAGAACTTTGTTTGACCTTAATAACCTCTCAAATTGTTTGGATTTGGACCTTTCTGGGACCAAATAGGTATTTCAAATGCAAAAAATGACTTTTCTATGTAAGAAATCAAAATAATGCCTCGCAAATATTTGTTATGTTAGTTTGCTAATTATCAAATTTCTTAAAATTGAGTTAAAAATTCTATATATTTTAGCAATTTAATGGTTTCTTGTATTGATCATTTAATTTGACTACACTTTTTAATATTAAATATTGTAAATTTGAATTTTAGTTTTGAATTAATATCCTAAATGCCTCTACTAAATTTTGTTAGACATAAATGAATAATTAAATAAATAAATAAATATATTTATATGTAAAAGTATATGTATAAGTTTATATGAGAATATAATTTTAAATCAGTTAATTAAAGCAAAGATGTTTGAAGATATAAAATTTTATTGCTTCAATTTCAAAATCCAATAGGTGCCTAATTCATTAATTATTAGAATAATAATCAGAAGTAATCACAATTTCCTATAATCAGGTTTCTAAGTGAAATTGGATATATCATCTTCATACTCTTCTCTATCCAGCTTCTTAGGTGTTATTAAAATTAGGAATGCCTTAGCTTAACTCCATCCAAACACTTTTTTTCATATACTACAAATCATAGTTCAGCTAGATATCACCAGCAATTTTACCAGGCTGCTGTGGTTGATAAGTCCTTAATTGACGAATTTGTTGTTGTACAAGCATGCGCCTTAAGTGCTACTTATGAAAGTTAAGTTTATTTTATGAATAAAAACGAAAACTTTTTCTATCGCGGAATTATGAAATTGGCTCCAAATTGAAAAAAATGTACTTAAATAGCGCACCATAATTATCTTAATTTTTTTGTCGACTTTACTTGATAAATATTTTTTATATACATATTTAGCTTCGCCTCTGTATCACGGACTTTAACACAATGTGAAAGGTAGTGAGATTTTATTATTAGCTTAGAGGTTGGAACAACAAATCCATTTATTTTGGGTACAATTTTTGCGCAAATGGCTTAAAAAGGTCGATCTTTAGCTCCTGGGCGAAGCTGCGACTACTAACATGCCGGTCAACTTCGTGATTTGATTGAGATTTGCCGGGCCTTTATGTGCGAGGTGACTTTTAACATCATTCAATCATTTGGTGTATGTGCTTCCGAATAGTAGTCACGCACCCACCCATTCGTCTACGGTGGCCGTCCAAAAAACTCACCGAACATGTCATAACTCCCAAAGAATACAAACACTTTTCATGAATGTTGTAGCCATCGATTCGTTTGAAGTATTTTTTGTAGCTCGAAATACACGAAATTTTGTATTGGAGACGTTGTAAAATAAGTACTTGAAGAATGTGGTTTCGAACGATATTTATTCTTTCCTGCAAAAAACTGGCGTCGCTAGTGATATTATTGGATTTTAGGAACCTTTATTTTTTCTATGACTAATTCGTACGAAAAGCCTCGAGTAAATTAACACATTTCATTTGATAATCATCTGTACTTTATGTCTACTATTCGATAAAAAAAATGTTCCATCATTTGGCGTTGCGTGCCCGGAGATTCGAGGCTGGGCACCACCGAATGGTGGTCATGCACCAACCCGTCCGTCTACGACAGCCGCCGCATATAAGTATATCCTTTATAAATTTTCGTTTTCTGCTGTATTTTCTAAATAGTTTTTCCCTACATAGATAGCCTAATCAAATTTTTCCTACAGAGTATTTACATTCATGTTACTGCTTCTTGTTATGTATGTGAATGCGGCTGTGCTGCTCAACCACAATGGCACGCGAAGCACACACGGAAATCCAATTTCAGTGTATTCCTTCCACATTTTCTATTTCCTTCATTACAGATTTTTTGTTTTTTCCCGTATTTTTTTATTTTCATACAAGCATAAATAAAACGTGTAATATATGTGTGTGTATCCATCCTTTATGCGCTGCCAGCTTGGCTAATTTCGAAATTCTTTTATGGGGGATGGTTGAGGAGTAAACCTTGAGTGTTAGATACTTTGCTTTCACTTTTATTTTATTTTATACAACATATTTACTTTCGATTGATGTCACTTTTATTTTTTTTACTTTTTTCTTTCAACTGTGCCCACAGATTTGCGTTATATAGGGCAAGTAACGGTTACTTTTTATTTTGATATAACTTTGAATATTTTTATGTAATACTTTCTGCCTTTTTCGGCATACTTTTAATTAATTAGGAGTCTTTGAGATCCCATTCTTCTAGACTTATTATGGTATTAGGCAACTCAGTTCCCGCTGTTTGTCAATAGATGCCGCCAGCAGTGTGTGCTAGTCGATTCTAACATAACCTAAACGTTATAAACCAAGCTTAGACATATGGTAAACAAACTGTTTCGACACATTTGTGATTTTGTTTTGGTATCATATACTTTTGGTTTTGTGAAAATCAGAATAATCGTCACTAGCGGGAAGTGTTGATTTTCCTCTTTCATTCGAAAAAAACGGCGGCTGAAGTGCATCGTGAGCTACAAAAAGTTTATGGAGATGCTGCTTTAAATGAAACAATGTGCCGAGATTGGTTCCGTCGCTTCAAAGTCGGTGACTTTAATGTTGACGACCGTCCGCGCGAAGGAAGTCCAAAAACCTTCGAAGACGCTGAATTGGAGGCATTGCGCAATGAGGATCCATGTGAAACGCAAGAAGAGCTTGCTTCAGTATTAGGAGTTACTCGCCAATCCATTTTCAAGCGATTGAGAATGATTTAGAAACAGGGGACTTGGGTTCCTTATGAGTTAAAGCCAAGGGATGTTGAACGTCATTTTTTCGCCTGTGAACAACTGCTGCAGCGGCAAAAAAGGAAGGAGTTTCTTCATCACATCGTGACGGGTGATGAAAAATGATTCATTACAGCAAACATCGCCTCGGCCGCATATTCACGCTGAAAAGGTTATGCTATGTATTTGGTGGGACCAAGTTGGTGTTATTTATTATGAACTGTTAAAACCAAGCAAAACCATCTCTGGGGAAGGGTATCGATTTTAATTGATGCGATAGAGTCGAGCACTGCGCTTAAATTTGTATCCAATCGCGCGTGAAGAAATGTGTTCTGTTGTCACTTTAAAATTTTTTCGTATTCTAGATTGTTTTTTTCTTATACTTGTGCAATTTGACAATGTATCAACAAAATCAGCGACAAATCCATGTGTAGGGATAAACACAAAATGAATTTATGTTCACAGTATGCACACAACATTAGAATAAATAAAATCTTATTAATGCGAAATATTTTTTATTTTGAAAAAAGGCGGACAATCGTATCCAGCTCATATCTCAGGGTGCCAGGACATAGAGGTATAACTGGGATCGAAATAGCGAGTCCTACCCGAGTCCTTCCTTGCCATGGGACAACACACCATCTAGTAGAAGCTAAGAAGCGAAGAACAAAGGCTTAATTAAGACGTAACTTACTGGGGGGTGTAATCAAAGGGGGTTCAGGCAACTCAAATTTCTCCCTAATAACAAACTGAGAAACTTCATGGGCAATTTCGCACTTCACTGCTAATTGCGCAGTTATTTGCGCAGACTTCGGATATGGTTCACCGACTTCTGTCATTTCAACGAGTAATCGCCGAAAACTCCAACCCTCCTTCCTCTCGATTATGTTGCTATAGCGAGAAGAAGGATTTGAAATCTCGGCCGGATGCGACCCAATCCAGCTACACTTCAGGTTTATTGAGAGAGCTGGGCTAGGATGAGGCACTGTGATGAATAGAGGACACAAAGGGCCGTAGACTCAAATTGCATACTTCATTTTTGTTCATTCATTCATTCAAAGCTTACAAATAAGTAAAATCTCAATTTCAATAAAATAATTTGTAATACTTTAACCTCATCTTGAAGCAAAATGCAAAAATACCATTTTCATTGCTTATTTTAAACAAATATGCTATGTCTTTTTTCAATTAACTCTGCTTCTACTTTCAAAACGAAAACCGACTCGTATTCTTAACGAAAACTCAACTCGAATTGAAATTATGTGCGATGTATTCTTAATTTTTTCAAAAGTTTACCACGAAACGCAGAATTCTCTTTGCAACTAAGACTTTTTATGTTTTCACTCCTTGCATAAATCGTCATAAGTTCCTTAACTAATTTTAAACTCTGACACATTGTTTTACTCAAAATGAAACATACTTTACAAAAAATGACTTAAATGAAAACACTTTCTTGCGAAATTTTAGAAAAAGGACTACCAAAATTGAAAAATTAAAAAAAGTTGTGCACATTTTAGACTGGTTGCAAATTTGTTCGAAATTTTCAAACTATTTCCACACAAGCCGTTATCGATTTAAAAAATGCCAACATTTTTCTTTCCAGTGATATGTTAGGTGAGGCCATGCCAAATTAATTTTTATAAATATGTTGAGAATTTTAGGATATTTTAAAATCTGTATAAGAACAATTCATGCGATAGGGAACTAGAATAAAAGGGTACTTCCGTCGGGTACTTCCGTTTTTAAATACTCAAGACTAAAAAAAAAAGCAAAAAGGGCATTTCAAAAGTGACGCCTAGATGTTAGTGGGGAATAATTCCTAGACGTTACATATTTTGTATTTCATTTTTCATCATTTGTCAAGTACACAGATGTGCAATTTTGTACGATTCAACAATGCGTTAAATGATGAAACTTATTATGAAAATGGTCGATCTTTAAGAACAACATATCGCAAAATTCGTGTTTTTTTGGTGGAAATAATTTGCCGATTGAAAGGTTGGTGAAAAAATTTCAAGAAACTGGTTCTGTTGAAAATATAAAAAGTACTGGCAGACCAAAAACAGGATGTTCAATTGAAAACAACTGTTGCGGAACAAGCTTCAACATCATTATCTCGACGTTCTCAACTATTAGGCATTCACGAATTGACGGTTTGGCGGATTTCACCAGTACCTATTCTCATGGTGGACATTTAAATGATGACGTTTTTCACACACATTTTTTAAGAGCCCTATTTTGAATAAAAATAGTGAAACCTAAACGAGTCTAAATTTGTACATGTTTTATTTTAAAACAACATCTATGCGCGTGTTTAGAAATACCCTCTGCTTATACCTCTGCTTATATGAAATATGAAATATAAAAGTACAGAAATTTTTGGGACAGCATTAAAATTTCTAAATCTCTCCAGCTGTTTACAACTTTTTCACGTTCACGTTCTTTGGTACTCTACCGATTTCGCTGAAAGTCTATGTACATACATATGTATATATTTAATATACAATACCAATGTGCATGTCAACAAACAATGCCTTATAACTCCCGCAGGACGTTTGTGCTGTAGCCAATCGACTAAAAAAAAAAGCAAAAACAGGAGAAACCCCTAAAGTAACTGAAAACTAACACAGGCAGAAATACTTCACATGCATTTGGTTATGTGTATTTGTGTACGGATAACTGTTTACATATTTACAATGTGACACGCTTTTTTATATCGGTCACACAGCAATTTTATAAACAAGCGCGCGCGCAAAAACACGCATTTGTTTGTATGGGGGCTCTGTATAGAAACTAGGGCACTGTGAGTGTGTGTTTGCGAGTGTTTACATTCCTTAGGAACGGTGAACGTTCGAACTAGGAAACGAGCCAACCAAGAGACCGACCAACCGACTAACCGACAAAACGACCGACAGACCAGAGGGCGAACAAACCAACGACCGATCAGCCGTCGCCGCAGTGTCTCAGCGTCTGCGTGTGAACAGCCTCGACACGTCAACCGCACGACACAAACACTCAGGCAGTTGGTGTTTTATGCAAATACAAATACAAAACTTTGTACGTAAATATGTATGTACGAGTATAAGGAAATTTTCTGCTTTGTTTAGGATGTAGCGTGAGCAGAAGTCTGCATAGATTTCTAAATGACAATGGCTTTCATTAAAATTATGCTCCATTCTTTTTAAATATGTGGAACAAAAAGAAAATTTCAACTATATCGGTAGAAATTGTCATATTCCTTAAAATGTAAAGTTCCTTATATGAAAGCTTCACAGGGCGTATGATAAATATTTTAAATATATGTATTTGCTAAAAAAAGACAACAAAATAAAATAAATAAATAAAATAAGAAAAAATATAGTGAGATAACGGTGTTTTGCCATTCGATATATATGGCTAAATGCCGCAATTTTCCTTTAATGAGTTCCACACACAAACGATATCATATAAACAGTCATACTTGAAACTGTATGGCTGTGTTACACGGCGTATGTGGAACATTAAAATTTACAATGAAGCGCTAAATTCAGAAAAGATATTAAGCCTGAATAAATTATTTTATACTTGGAAATGAAATTGAAATAAATAACATTTAGCTCCTTATGGATGCCAATACAGTTATAGCGCCTGTGCTAACGTCATTACATATTTTAAGATCTGTAGATTAGCTACAGGGCGTATGATTAACTATTTGATACTCATTTCGGAGTACCTACAATAAATCTATATTTTTCGATCGAAACAGAAAAGCGACCATGTAATTCCACAAATACATCATGAATAGACCAGTTTTGTAGAACATAGTCATAGTCTAGCACGCTCATATTTTTTACAGTGGGGCAAAGCTTCAAAATTTTGGTGATAAAAATCAATGTTACGTGTAATAAGCCGACTTCTGATACAAATATTATCACCAATATTTCATGATGGAATTAACAAGTATCATATCTAATATTTTAACCCACTAGATTTTCATTTTACGATCTAATTCGACTCATTAAAAAAAAACTCAAAAATGCCCCTTTGAAAAGATCTTTTTAGGACTAAAATGTTCTATGGAAATTTTTTTTTTTTAAATTTTAGTGCAGTTTACTAAAAACCCATAAGTCGTTAAAACGAGTAAAACCATATAAAGTTTTAAAAAATGGTCAAAGGCAATTTGCAAAAACTCGAGGATGAGAGGCTTGCGTTTAACTAGGGCACAATTGCGGCGCTACGCCGATTATACATTTCCAATAGAATCATAACTATATCTTATTTCATCTTAATTTATTTTATCTTAGTTTAATTCTTCTCAAATAGAAAACATATTTAACTTCACGAGCGTCCATGTCTTTTTTAAACCTTTTTCCTTAGCTTATTACTGCGTAACTTTGTAATTTTGTTTTTCATTCATATATTTGTTGTTATTTTTTAATTTTTGAAATCTGAGTGTAATTTTCTTACTAACTGTACAAGGTGGCGCAAAATTAATCAATCCATAGGGATGATTTATAATTTTTGCAAATAGCGTCGTATGGCAGGAAGACCACAATCGACCAGGTAAATACCATACAAGGGGATATAAGAGAGCAACATCTTGATGATGTGACTACCCAGGATAGACGCAAGGAGGGCCGACCCCAAATATTTGAAACTTGCGTGCCAGATAGCTCCAGTTTACAAACGGACAAGCAATGGAGCGCATAACGATAAAAAACAAAATGATTTCTATAACTCAAATTATTTTTTTTATTTAGTAAAAAAATTAAAAAAAAAAATGGATGATAAATTGCAGCAACTCTAAAATTAAGATGGTGCAAGATATTCATTACTCTAGATGTTTTTTTCAATTAGTAAAAACGTTACTCAAAAACAAAAGAGGTTACGTTAAATGGGCCAAATTTCTTTTTAGCCGCATTTTAGTTAGTTTTGGGTTATTTTAAATTAATTACATTCCAAATATTTTCGCATTAAGCTTAGTTGCACAAATTCTTTGGTTTCACATGTTAAAAAAAAAGTAATACAATGAAAGCAAGCTGGCTCCCACAACTTTTTTAACGCCCCATCTGTGAAAACATTTTGGGCAATATGATTTTTATGCATATTTTAATCAGTTTTTATTGAAAAATACTACTAAAAGAAAAAGTTCTTGTATATAAGTATTAGGACGGGTCGATTTAAAAATCGCTCATTGCTCTGTGAAAATCGTATTCTAGGGATCAAAATAAGAAACTTTGCCGAAGGAACCATACCTCTAAAACGAATTCTAATGTCCCCCAATTTGGGTCGAACGAAAAATCCCACTTTGACCCATTTAGAGTGCTCCAATCGAGTCCAAATGTATGACCGACCCCTACTAACTTTGGACGGCCGATCCACCCATGCCAGTGACACACCCCCTGGTACTCCCCTGGGGGGTTCCTTATACAATCATTTCAAAATATCACCACATGAGAAAAGAAACTAAAAAGTTCGACCCAAATTGGGGGACATCAGAATTCGTTTTAGAGGTGTGGTTCCTTCGACAAAGTTTCTTATTTCGATCCCTAGAATATGATTTTTACAGAGCAATGGACGATTTTTTTGCTTCCCCACAAATCGACCCGTCCTAATAAGTATATATATCCAGCCAAAGTAAAGATTTCCATCACTCGAAATTATTTTATTCCATTTCGTAAGAAAAGGTATTCAAAAACAAAATTCAATGATTAATTTTGCGCCACTTTAGTAACTCTTTATTGCATACTCACGTTAAATGCGCCAATTTTCTTTTTAATAGCATTTTAATTTCTTTTTTAGTATTTTAAATTAGTTTCTTAGTTGCCTAATTGCACAAATTCTTCGGTTTCGCATAAAAAAACAAAAATGTAAATGTGGCTCCCTAAACTTTTTTATCGCATCATCTGTGTAAAATATTGGGGAACGTGTAAATACTGTATGAAAATAAGTTCTTTTTGTTTTGTTTTTTTTTGTCCCTGCCTCGACAAGACGCAGTCTTGCGTTGGTTTCGTAAATCTGCTTTGATTTTTGACAGGGTAGGTGATTAGCTTGCCGCTACCAGTACTAAGTAGTGGGAATGCCCACCTGTCGTTGCTTAGGAACAAGGAGGACCGCGCTTTACGTGGGGTTCGAACATCTGGGATGGCAGGCCAGAGCACTTACGCTAGACTACCGAGGGCATAACTTCTTACCTAGTATAAAATAAAAAAATATTAAATATATTCTCAAAATATCCTTTCGGAGACTTGCACTTCGACCTCATGGTCATTTGTGGCCCCCAGATCCATATCTGTAAAAAAGTATTGTTTATTTTATGGCCTTAGGTTATTTAGGTGTGGAATTAACTGCTACTGGCCTTTATTTCGAACTCATTAGTTTCATGATTTGTTAAAAGCCATCAAACTTTGAATGATATTTTAACTTTTTTTCTATTACTTTATTTCATTTTACTACTCAAAATTCACTTTCGCAGTTCCTTAATTGACAATTGAACATTTTTAACTCGTAAGTGCAATCTGCTAGTCCTCCTACAAATGAAGCGGTCTCCTGCCTACGAATGAGAGCCGTTTTTTCTGAGTTGTTTTTCTCATGGCAGAAATGCCAGGTTGTCAAGAGCGATCGCTGTAGGCAAAACGTTTTTTATAGTTTGAAGTTTACAAAAGATTTTGAACCTGTCCAAAATTCTATTGGCTACGACGTAACTGGATTTGCACAATCATTATCTGAAATGTTTGCGGTAATGGTTTAAAACTTTTTTATGACCGATATTTAGCTCCTGGGAGATGCTACGACCACTAACAGTCAACTTCTATGAGTTCTGTGATTTTATCGACATTCTCGATATTATCGACATTTTGTTTAACATCAAAAACGCCTCAATGGAACGGACGAAAACAAAATTGCACGTAATTAGCTGTTACAGTATCACCATGAAGACTATTCACAATTTCAGCGGGCTGGCTTTCGTGTGGGATGTTCACCTTTACCAAAGAAAAACTGTAAAATGTACCGAATTTTCTCTTTGCTGTCACCCAGTGATTCACAACTGAATGGAACAAACCAAAAACAGCCAAAAAAATGGTTAGTGTGAAATGTCACCTTCCCAATGGGCATAAACTTTAAATTGTTTTATCCATACTTTACGAGATATCGATCTCTACTGCCGTCTACCGAGAAAATAATGTATTTCCTTTTTCCCCAAACTAATATAATTAATATTAATTTTAAAGTTTACTACATTTCTATTTTGTTTCTATGAGAGTGTTACGTCAGCATTTTCTTATGAATTTATTTTTAAATTGAAATCTTTTAATAAAATTTTGTTTCCTTACTTTGCTGTGGCGAGTAGTGAAAACCAAAAGGTTTGAAGCGTAGAGTTCTAAAAATGTTCAGTTTTAGAATTATTTGACAGTTAAATAAAGAATAACAGATACATATTTATGTTGAAATGTGTGTTCCTTATTTAACTACAAAATTAATCATCCAGTTTTGTTTTTGGATAACTTTTTCACAAGTAAAAAGCAAAATTATTTAAGTGTCCACCACTTTTAGGTGATGGACCTTTATGCACTCCATTGCTTGTCCGTTTGCATACCGCAGCTGTCCAGTTCTCAAGTGTCAAATATGATTCACAAAAGACGACATTTACAAAAATTATAAATCTTTCCGATAGGGTGACTAATTTTGCGCCACTTTGTAGAAGAAGCGAGACTGAAGTGAAATGTTGAAGGGTATCATCTAACACTGGATAACGCTGGAGAGCATAACTAAAAAGATTTGAAATTTCTTGGAAGTTGTATTATTACATTTTTTTATTTGATTTATTTATTTTTTATATCGCTTATCTAAAAAAATTTCGGCATACTCTTAAAAGCGTATAAAATTTGATCAAAGAAATTCTTCTTCTAAGACTTATTGACATTTAAACCATAACTAGTCTCAATACTGCTCCAAAAAAATATGCAGTAACGAGTACTCCTTCAAATCACTTTGTTGTCAGCGTAACGAAAATTTGTTTAATTTTTCATTTGTTTTAGCTATTCCTTTCCACCTCTATTGCTTTATTCCTGTATCTTTTTAAATTTGTTTTTGTAGTTACACGAGTGAGTGTACATTTGTTGGAGCTTGAGAGCTTTTTCGGAATATGAGCGGCATAGCATAGCCGAGAGCGGCGAGTAATTATACACAGTTAGAACGTGCGACGAACGCTAGCGAAGTGCACGTGCAAGTGTAAACGAAAAACCAGCGATAAAGGATAACAATGTGGGGATAAACAATGAAACAGTAGCAGTTTTCGCGTGCGACAGACACAACGAACGAACGGGAAAAATAAATACGATTTTTTTCGCTAAAGCAAACGTGAATTGCAAAGGGGCACACATACAAACATATTAGGCTAAAGTGCGGTTCAAAGTGAAAAACAATCAAAATAACAGCAAAATGAAAATATATTGAAGATATTGAATGCAGATGAAAGAGAAAAAGTTTATTACAAAATAAGCAACAACAAGTGCTGAGGGTTTCTTTTTATTTTTTTTTTATTTTTGTGAGCTGTGGAATAAAAGTTTTTTTCTTTTCCATTTGCAGTGCTAATTTTACACCGTGAAAGGGGCAATGAAAAATTTCTAATGTGAAGAAGCAGAAAAAATCAGTGGCAAATTTAAAATAAACATTGAAATATGCAAAGTACAGTGAATTTGTGAATAAAGGCAGAAAAAGGAAAAACAAATAAAACAACAACAACAACCAAAAAACTTCGTTTTGACTGCAAGCGAATTCAGGCAGCAAAGGTGGAAATAATAAATAGTGCAGCAAAAACTACAACAACCACAAAACGTACGAAATAACATTACGCACAAGCAAATTGCAAATTGCAGTGTATTAACAACAACCAAAGTAGAAAATAAAAAAAGTGTAAAGGAAGATTTCATAGCAATACCAGTTACAAAGGAAACAAGTTTATAAAAAAAAGTTATTAAATATTTACGCGTATAAAGTAAACTCGTGCTTGACGTTTAAATAAATTCTAAATACAAATATACATACTACTACTACTACTACAACTACTACTACTACTATAATTACTCATACAAGCAAAATATATATGCATATAACCAAATAAACTTATCGCACTGAGGAAGCGCCGCGTATTCATTAGCTGTCAGTGGAAAATCAAGAAATTACGGCCATCATCATTCGCACATTTCTGCACTTTCAAAGGACAACCTCATATTGCAATTAAAATATTCGCCGCAATTGAAGTTAAATAACCCATTCTGCACGATGTTATAATTGTACGGGTGTTATTGTATATTTGCGCAAGTGCGCAACCCGAAAAAACCGCTTCTGCTGAAACATGCAAAATTTCATAGTGTGAATGTTGGCAACGCTGGCGTGCCTCGGTGGTTTTGCCTGCATTAGGACTAGGTAAGTGCAAAAATGATAAACATATTAATAGACTTTTATAATGGGATATAAAAACAAACTTCGTCATAGACAGAAATTGTATATGCAAATTCAAGTGAATATTTGAGAGCTACTTTCATTTTTGAAAAATAAGCAAAAATTTAAGTATCAAATATTTTTTTTGTTTTTTTTTTTCCTTGCTCACTCCACCCGGGAGCATAGGGCTCTTACAAGACTCAGTCTTGCGTTGTTTTCCAGTCCTAAATAGTGAGAATGCTCACCTGCCGTTGCTTAGGGACAAGGCCTGAAGAATTAGACAGATGGTTGAGGACTTTGCTAAATTTGGTGTGTCTGCGCTATTACCGCGATTGCCTCTTACCACTAGGAAAGTAAGTTAGTTTGGAAAAGTGCGTGGACCGTGCCTTACGTGGGATTCGAACCCACAACCTCTGAGATGGCAGGCTAGCGCACTTACGCTAGGCTACCGAGGTCGAAATCACAGGATAGTGCCAAAATTGCAAAAAGTAGAAATAATTGTTTTTGTATGTAAATAATAATTTTTTAAGTTTTGAAAGTTTCAAAAAACTTCAAAAGTCCTACTTGGAAACTGATTAATGGTAATGAATTAAAAAAAGACTTCAACAAAAATTAAATATAATTTAATAATTTCATTAATCCCAAGTTTTTCTCCTGAATGTTAAGCGCAGACCACAACTTTGGAACTTGTTTTCACTTTCGAAATTATTTGTTGGCTAAACCAGCTACTAGGCACAGCTAAAAGTTCGTGAAGATGACTTCTAATTGTTGCTAACTTTATACGGCTAAGAATATATTGAAGAGGTTCGCGAGGTACCCTCCTTCATATAATATTATGAATTTTCATACCATTAAAAATACGAGTAGTTGGTTGTCGTTTCGAGCTTTTTGCACATTTACTTCACCGTTTAAGCTTAAAAGCTTGATGTTGACATGCTGTGGCAGTGTTGTTGTTTTAACGCCAATTGCCAAACTTATTGTTTAGTATTCAGTAACTAACGACAAATCTGACATCGCCGGCCTTGGCCAATCGACCAACACTCTCAAAGTCTGCACAGCTGTCGAAAAATTGAATTATCTAATCCGACGTAGTCGTGGTTAGCATTTGATCGGTATGATATTTCAAAGATAATGAAACAAAACAAATGAAAAAATAATTTCAATAATAAATCTCACAAACTTTGGTTTATACCAATTGAAACCAACATTTTCTATTAGCGTCTATTTTAACAAAATTACGAAAAATCACAATTGTTCCCTTTTATTATTTTTTCCTAAGAAAGCGATCTGCGGTCTCGCAAAAAAAAACACACTCATTCCTTAAAAACAAAACCGTATCCTTTCCATCCTTAACGGATCAAACCGTCAATGCAATTCGCTATCTTGGCGTTTTGAAGCATTTGTTGCACCACATTCGTTGGATTCGCCCTGAATACCGCGAGGGAGGAAGTTGGCGCTTATTGCATGATAATGCACCATCCCATCGATCCCCTCTTGTGACTGATTTTTTCACTCGAAATCGCATTTTAACCACCAATCATTCGCCTGATATGGCTCCCTGTGCTAAAAGCTGTGCAGTTTTATACACACCAACAATTAAGATTATATAGATCAGACTGGAGCGCGACGCCATCAAGCTTACGTTTTATTGTTGAATTAGGTTAGGTTAGGTTTGGTTGACCTGGCT
>JAYXIM010039605.1:0-16089 GCA_037575425.1 Anastrepha fraterculus | reverse complement strand
TGGTCCATTACGGATCAGTGGTTAACCCACATGTACCAGAGCCACTAATCGAAATCAGATAGAAAAGACTGCGCTTCATGATCGGTATTATTACAGGATATAATGCACGGTGTCAGCACATGACCACCATTGGAATCACTGAGGACCTGATTTGCCTGTCTTGCTTATAGGAAGCGGAAGCGGATAGCACTGCGCATTTTCTCTGTTAGTGCCCTGCCTTAACCCATTGTTTTATGGTTTTTATTAATATTGGAAAAGTATAAAAAAATAAAAATAAAAAAATCATGGAATTACAGGCCGGCACACATAGGGGTATTTGAACAATCTAAGGGGCCAAAAGTATTTTTTGGGTTTAAGCCCCCGTTTCCACCAAAAGCAAACACCGTGTTTGCAGGAGTTGTGTTTGGGAGAACTGTCAACTGTTTCCACCGAAATGTGTTTGCAAAGTGTATGGTCTTTGGTATGGTAAACAGATTTATGATACATTATTTTGCGGCGACAGCACAGCGCGATAGCCCAGCGGCTAGCAATGTGGGCTTCCGATCCGAAATCCTCGGTTCGAATCACAAAAAAAATTTTTTTTTTATACATTTATTTCATTTTGTTTTATGATATGTTTATGAGCAGATTTTTTTCATGGCAGAAATACACTCGGAGGTTTGCCATTGCCTGCCGAGGGGCGACCGCTATTAGAAAAATGTTTTTATTAATTTTGCTTTCACCGAGATTCGAACCAACGACCTCTCTGTGAATTACGAATGGTGATCACGCACCAACCCACTCGGCTACGGCGGCCGTCAATCAAATGTCGTATTGACAAATTGCAATCATTGTTGCCATATTTCGATAAGAATGCAATAATAAATGAGGAAAATGAGCAACATTGCCACCACTTAATAATTAAATTAGACGCAAACCCAACAAAACACGCTTTGATTAGACGCAAACCCAACAAAACACGCTTTGAAAAGTGGGTTTAGGTATGGAGTTGTGTTTTAATTTTGTATGGGATTTGACAGGAGTTTTGTTTCGTGTTTGCGCTAAGAACACGATAGCGGCAGAGAACACGATAGCGGCTGCGGTGGAAACTTAGTATAACGTGTGCTAATGGATGTTTCTGAATAAAACCAACTAAAATAATGAACTTAAAACATTTATTGAATGAAATATAATATGAGAATGAAGAAAGATTTACAAGATCAAACATAAAAAAATATAAACAATTAAAAAAAGCATCCAATCAAATGGTATTATCTAGATTTTCTTCATCGCTACGTGAAGAAAATTTCTAGGTTTGGATCGGCAGGCATGAGCATTTCAAATGAGCAAATGATTGGGACTTTCTTCTTTTTTTTGCCTCCTAGAGCTCATTAAGGGGTACGAACTTAAAAGGAGGCGGTTAAAAATATCCCTGTTGCAATTTTCTCTAGTAAATTTTCGGGCAAAATCTAGCCGGTAAGAGCGGAAATGCTTATTTCGGGCTTCTGCAGCCTCTTCAGAGAGCTGGCCAATTGGTAACAAAGCACTCTTTATTATAACAGCTCCATGAATAAGTATTTTGTGCATTGTGGGTGTCATGGGATGCCACGGATAAAGATCCACATATAATCGAGCAACGTCTCAATTTGATTGTCAGAGAATCCTTTAATAGACATAAACTGATCTTTCAAGAAATTTAGCCTTGCCTCTATGTTGGGTAAATTTTCATTGTTCATAAGGTCAAACAAGTATTTTCTAGTCACAATCCTCATTCCCGATGTTGAACCTACAACAAATAAATATTTCGCTTAATCCCTTGTAATGGAAAAAACCTTTTCCATAAAATTTTACCAACAACATTCAAAGTACTAAAATACCGTTTATCCGGAATTATCCGGATCAAATTCTTTGATGAATTGTCAAAACAAGGTACATACTAAACAATTACAATCGAATCTTAACCGGATCTATCTCGATAGTATTACTTATTGACTAACAAATATTATTTTAAGAAAAAAAAAATAGTTTGAGAAGGTGTGTACTTAAAGGGTTGAAAAGTTAACTTGAATACTTGAAAATTATAAAGATTCTAATTGATTTCATTATTACTAACTTTATGCTTCAGAATCCATAACTCTTTACTCCAATGTTGAACACAAAAACATAAAATTTCACTTTTAAAGTTTGGGTTTTGCAAGAGTGCTGAGAACAGATAACGTACACGAGGTGATACGATCGAATTCCGACTGCCGTTATCGTATGTCAAATGCTTGTAGGGTGCGCGGGAGGGGCTGGCTTTTGTTCTCGGAAGGGTCAGGTTCCTCAGGAAGTCATTTTTGTAAATATATTTATTGTTTTGTTAAATGGACTTTTGACCCCGTAGATCTTTCAAATACCTGTATGTGCGGCGGAGTGGGGGCTACATAAAAAACGGTGCTCCATGGTTGACATGATTCCAACCCTTGTAGTGATCTAAAACAAACAAATTAAAAAAATTCTTCATTAGTTAGGATTACGCCAAATCGAAGAAAACAAAAAAAAATTCACACAATGGCGTCAACTTGCCGAAAGCCGATCGCCATTAGAAACAAATTTTCTCGTCCACAATGGCTTTCAGACGCGCGCTCCCCCGAATGGTTCTCACGCCCAAACGTTTACGACTAAGACGGCTGCCAAAAATAAATAATTTGTAAAATGAATCACTCAACGAATAAAAGATTCGAAGTCTGCTCTTCAAATACCCTTCTTTCATTGTATTTCGACGCACTTAAATTCTGGTATCTTTTTCTTATCTCATTATGCCTTTCAATTTTATTTGCCCAACAAGAATGAAATAAAAACAAGGCTATTGGAAGAATATTGCTTTTAAATCCAGACGGACACGCTGTTGACTTTTTGAATGGATAAACAAATAAAATTGGACAGAATGCGTCACTGCAAGAGTTCACTTCACTTTCAGCTCACTCATCTTCTCATATTCTTGCACATAAAGCAACACTCAACTACTTGATTTCATCTGGTGTCATTATACTTTGTGTGTATTACTCTTCAGCTGGCGCAAATGTAATCTACTGCTTGCCGGCCATTTAGCTTTTCCTTCTGGCTGTGCTGCTTGTTCTCATAATTTTCGTTTATTAATATTTTCTGACAATAAAAGACGCGATCGACAGCTGCTGCAAACATACATCTGTGTACTCATACATACAAACATACTCGTATATTCATAGCATATCGAAAAAAATTATAGTACATAAATTGTTAAAAAAATTGTAATAATTGAGTAATAAATATACAGCAGGAGGATTTCATACAAGATGTGTTCATTAGTACCAGCGACGTACAAAAGCTTTGAAAATTTGGTAAGAAAACTAAGAAAATATATTATACAAGGGCAGCACACGTCGAAATACGCATTCACTTCCCAATTTTCCGGTTTGTGCTTTGTAAAACCAAATAACACTGATTCCACCCGTCTTTCCTTTTTAAAACTGTTTAAAGCACTCGGAGCGGGTTCTTGCTTGAAATTTTTTTTTTTTAATTTTATGCCATTGCCAAAAAAAACAAAACCTCGAAATATATTATGAACTTATTTTATTGTGTGTAGGGCTTAAAGATGTCAGCAGAAAAACGTTTTGAAATGTTTCCAATATACCTACGTACAGCCTTGACCAAAAGTATTAGGCACCCCATTAATCACTGAATTTAAGTGAAGTAATCAAGCGGCTGCCGCAGCCGAATGGGTTGGTGCGTGACTACTGTTCGGGAGTGCATAGGTCCGACTCTCGAATGAAAGAGCAAAATAATAGAAAACGTTTTTCTATAGCGGTCGCCTTCGGCAGGCAATGGCAAACCCGCGAGTGTATTTTTGCCGTGAAAAGCTTCTCAGAAAAACCATTTGCCGTTCGGAGCCGGCTTAAAATTGTAAGTGCCTCCATTTGTGGAACAACATCAAGACGCACGCCACAAATAGGAGGAGGAGCTCGGTCAACATTTTTTTTCATTTTTTTTCTCTGGGAAGCAAGCTTTGCACATTCAGCTGTGCTTCCACTCGAGAATTAAAGCACTTTTCAGGGTTGTTTGCGATGCTGTGCTGCGTTCCTTTGTCTTACGTTTTACGAATAGCTCATCGGAAGACTCTGCTGGTTAAACAAAAAAAAAAAAACAAAAAATTGTCTCTAACCAACTGATTTGTTGCTGATTTCAGACAAGGAGTATTGTATTGTAGGAATTGAACTCCATCTAAAATAATAACGCCGAAAATGCGCGTTAAGGGGGTAGTATGGTTAATTCGGTGTAAAACAAGCATATTTTTCGAAATTTTTTTTGTCGACACAGTTGATTTATTCAAAATTTTAAAATTACTTCATTATAAAGTCATATTTAAAGAATATTGTGTGAAATTTTCATTGATTTTTATGAAGAAATGAGTTGGTGGCAGCGAATCTTCGCGGACGTCTCATAAAAAAGTTTTATTGCGGTGTCCCTCAGAACTCATTACTGGATCCAAAAAACCAAATTGATTTCATCAGCTAATAAAGTTTCGCAGGTAACAACGTCGAATTTTTTTTTTTTTTTTTTTTTTAATTTTTTAAAGCGCTTTGAAGTCAAAACACCGATTTTTCATAAAAAAAACTTGAAAACTTTGTTGTTTTAAAATATGACAAAATTTAAAAAAAAAAAACTCGACGTCACTACCTCGTGAATAAAGTAAAGAAACAAAAAAACCAAATTTGAAAAGAATCGGTGCAGTAGATATGAATCTACAGTGGACACCGACCGTAAAAAAGGCAAGTGTGAGAAAAACGCGTTTAAAGATTTTCGGCAGCGTGAAATCCGGTTGGAGATGTAGATACTTAATACTTTGTGTCTTTGTCAATTTTACTCTAATGCACTTCAAACTTTCACACAATAATCTTAAGATGTTATAGAATAATTTAAAAAAAAAAAAAAAAAAATGAAAAAAAAAAAAAATGAAAAAAAAAAAAAATACCATACTACCCCCTTAATGAAGGCAAATGAAATTGAAATGTGAAAAATGCGAGCCAAGAACTACCGACGGAATAGTAACTCCTAAAACACTTAGGCTAAAAGTCCATTTATTAAAATCTCTGGAAAGTATAAGGGTAGGTAGTCGAGAAAGAAAGAAGAGAGAGTGATAGAGAGAAAGAGATAGTGAGAGAAAGAGAGTGACAGAGAGAAAGGGATAGGATAGAATAGAGACAGATATAGCTGATTCTGTGAGAATTTTCCAGACTCTTTGGCAAATCTTAAAATTTTCTCCAGTTTGAGATAACGAATTTTACACATTTTTATGATATCGGCACCCAAAATTCGTAGCCTTGCTCTAGCAAAGGCAGGACACTCACAGAGAAAATGCTCAGTGCTATCCTCTTTCGCTTCCTCTAAGCAAGGCATGCAAATCCGGCCCTCAATGATTCCAATGGTGATCATATGCTGACTCCATGGGTTGTGTCCTGTAATAATACCGACCATCAACCGAACATCGCTGCATACAATTGCAGTAAATTGCATACAATTTCTTATTACTGTAGAATTGATTACGATTGGCTTTGACCTCTGTGGGGTAACTACCGATCAGCAGTTGGCCGATTCATCGGCAGTTTCAAAGAATAAAAAAGTCCAGTTTCTAATGCAATTATTTACTTTTGATTGTCCGACATTTCGCCGGTCATCAGCAGTCATACAGCTCCACATCACAATGCTGCCTCCACCGTGCTTAACAGTAGATACTACACTTTCTGAATAGTATTCCTCGGCAAACCGTCGCCCCACGAACGTCAAACCAGGTGTTTCAAATACCTTTAGGAAAGAAAATAATCATTTTATAAGATTTGTGTTATTTCCTCGAAATTAAACTAGGGTAAGAAGCCAAAGTTCGATTCATCAGACCACAGAACATTTGTCTAATTTTTCGTCGTAAAATGCTTTTTTGGATTTTTTCCAAAAACCCCCGGCTTTTTTCGGGCTTTGCATCCTTCTAAACCTGCTTCCAAAACCATTCTTCCGGATTTTCTAATTTCTTACGACAAGGCAGAAGAGGAGTTTTTTACGATCTTTAGCAGACCCGACCTCGAGTTTTCGATCTTCCCGTTCACTAATGAGGCGTTTTCGTCAACGTTTTGATTTGTTATGATTAGATTTTGTCTCCGCAAATCGCTTAGTAGCACATTGGGCTACGCACCGCAAACATCCCACCAAATTGGCAATCTCAACCTGAGATTTCCCTTTCTCACTTAGAACTTGGATTATCACTCTTTTGTCATAACAAATACCACTTTTTTTAGGAATTTCAATAAAAATAAATTATCTTTTTAGACTTTACGCACCAAGTGCCCCATGGCTTTTCCCCATAATACAATTTATTGTTGTAATCAAAGGCTAAACACACCAGCGACACATTTGCAAGAAACAGTGGTCACTTTGGTTGCCACATTTAAAATTGCTTGGGGGTGCCTAAGCATAGGTCGTATTTACATCCAGTTTTATTTCTGAATAATTCTTTTACTAAATAAAAAATGAGTTTGGGTAAGTTAAAGTTGTATTTAGATCTTTACAGTGTCTTCTGTTGATGGGAAAATGTGATATCCTTCAAGTGGCTGCCGTCTGTGTTGATATATATTTTTGTCCATTTTATCACCTTTTCCCTGACTTTCCGCAAGATTTCCGTTGATTACTGATCACATTCCTGCCGAACATTATCTTTACTTCTAAGTCTAAAGTTGGTGTAAATCCACGACTTCAAGTAGCCTCAAAGAAAGAAGTCTGCGATGGTTAAATAGGGTGATTTTACTGGCCATGCCGAGTCCCCAAAACGAGAGATTACACGACTAGGAACCATTTCCTTAAAATATTCATTGAGACCCGTGCTGTGTGAACGCCGCACCACCCAGACGCTTTGAGTGGATGTAATGGCTCTTTGTGTTTAGCAAGTGGATTATCAGTACGTAACCGTTTAAGTGGAAATGTGTCCTCATGATGGCTTTCGAGGCAAAATCGTCCGCTTCGTTGTTACGATTGTGGATGGTTGGGCAGTAATTCATACGCCAGTGATCATCAATAGACATTAACTGATGCACTGTTTGCACTTTTTATGTGTCTTTCACTAAAACGCTGGATGGTCCATCCAGGCTGTTGTCCAATTGCGTGGCCCATCGTCTGGTTGATGTTTCTTCGTTCTTAGCGACGTCGACAGCGACAGCGATATTCTCGACCGAACGACTAGTTCGGTGGCGGCCACCAAATAAAATATAAAGATTAAAAAAATAATAATAATAATGCGGATGCGGATGAGTCAAAGCGCGACCGGAATGTTCAGCTTTGCAGTTATTTTGGTTACTCTGAGTTGATGACTTTTTCAAGCGCCGTGTTGTTGATGTAATTCCTCGACTTAATACAATACTTACAGTTTTACGTACAGCGGGTGGCTATAAAGTCTATGGAAAAAGGTCGTTGTCTTCAAAAGTAGTTATGTGACAGCGCCAATCTTTGCGGCACGTCCCTGATAATATACCCCACATTCCACCTAGCCTCACTATTTGATGCCATGGAAAGTCATCTCCTTCTGCTAGGTTATGTAGCTGCTTTCTTGTCCTTGATGAATAATATAGATTGTGACTCCATACGCGCCGTATTTTGTTTTTCCTCCACATTGACTTAAGGCAGCAATAGATAGGATGTAACATCATGAATATAAGGTCCAGGCACTTTTTTATTGATTTAATGAAGGAATATTTTATGAAGAGATCCCCATTAAGCTTAAATTTAGGCTTGCGGTTCACTACAGTGCCTCTCAAGTGCAGGTAGCTGATATAAAAGAAGTAGTGGACTGGATGCTGACTAGTGTGTAAGCAATATATTTTAAGGAGATAAACAGTGATTTTGATAGCTAGGCGTAAATCAAAGCATTTGACTCACTGATGGTGTACTCGAACACCTAACTTCTTCTTCGGTCTCAGCTTAATATTTCGCTATAAAGCTTGTGTGGGTATCAGCCCAGAAGAACATTGCCAACTCAGAACTCTGCCTATGTGTCTTGGGGTTGCCTGAGGTCTACTCTATTTGTTTATTTATAAAAATAAGTAGCAATGAATACAAATAATTATCAAGATAAATCTTGTTTCCTCTTAAATTTATTCAACCCATCATTGGGTAAGTTAAGGTTTTTTAATCGACCGATTTGTCAAATCAGTCTTTAAGTCAAAGTAAGTTTCAGAAGATCAAGCATCCACGGACCAATCAAATACCATCGCTCTTAGGTGGAGGTTTATCATGAGGCAATACCATACAATATCCATGGATTGGAGGTACTTATATAGGGAGCATAGTCTTCTTCTTACTCGGAAGGGCATGGAAGAGTAAGCCTAGCACATTTTGCAACCCTAAATGAGATCTAATCTCAAAAGCTTAGTAATCTTAAGCATTTAAAAACTTTAGTTCTTTGGTACTCCAATCTTCGATAAAGAGGGCTCAGTAGTCTTACCACAGACATCGCTCATCGAATGCCGTAAATAGTTTTTGTTTTTTTACTAAGACTGCTTTTCATATTTATGGCCATGATCTTCACTGTGCAGCGTTGTTGGTTGACAGCCTGATGAATTGGCGCCACGACTATTTGCCTGACTGTCGGCCGCAACCAACCGCAGTGTTTGTTTTCTGCTTTGTTTTTCTTTTGGCCGACTGCGGTGGCCGCGTTGTTGTTGATGTTGGTGGCAGCAGTGGCGGCATATACTCGTACACGTACAAATCTTTGTTGTTTTTTTGGTTGGCGAGTGCTGCGTCTATTTTTATTTACAGCGCTCGATGTTGCATGCAAACGCTTAGCAGCTACATAAAATCGCAGCCACTGCTGCAGTCGCAGCTGCGTGCCAATATTGTATCGGACTTTGTTTGCTGTTAGTAAGCAGAATCGCCATTGTTGTTGTTAGTTTTGGTATTTTTAGGCAACAACTATTAACCTGCGTGAGTGCGATTTATTAGTCACATTAATTAATATTAATGCCAAGGGTGTGACTTTAATGCGTTGCAAGTGTTGTCAACAGCAATTGTTGGGTGCGAAGAAATAAATAAATATATTGTTTTTTATTAAAAAAAAGGTAAATTCCACGAGGCAGGAAACAGAGATTAGTGCAATACAAAAATTTCTAACAACTTACTGCATTCGCCGACTCAACTGTGAGAAAGTAATGAAATGGAATAATTAAAATACTTTTAATATAACAGGAAATATTTTTCTGAAAATTATGTCAAAGTAACTAATTAGTAAGAAACTTCACCCAAAGTGCATACAATTTATGACTCCCAGTGGAAGGAGGGCGCGCATTTATGCCAGACTTTTATTTGCTCGTGCATCTTTCCACGCCCTCTGCTGGGTCTTTATTTGTATTAAAATGCACTTTTCCTAATTGAATTAGGTAATATCACGAATGCGCTAATGTCTTCATATAAGTGGATAATTTTCCTGTTTTAAGTACGCGTTGATGCGGTCATGCCCTCTGAAGAGGGAAAACTCTGCAAGGGGGAAAAATATGACTTCTAGTAAATTGTTTGTGCTCAAACTGGCCTTAAGGTTAAGGGAATCTTCATCTTCTTCTTCTTGATTGGCGCGATAACCACCTAAGCGGTTTTGGCTGAGTTTAAGAACGCGCGCCAGTCTTTCTAGTGTTAACGGGCGCCCGTTGGACCCACCAAATGAAGCCAAGTTGTTCTGAATGAATCGGGTTATACCCGACCAAGGGCTGCCTCCTCAGTGAACTAACTCTGCCTAGCACACTGAACCTCACCCCTCCACTTATTAGTTCAAACACAAAGGAGGTCTTCCTCTTCCTCTTAAATTCCAACCGAATGTTTTCATTCCACCATATTTTTCATAGGAGCTAATGCATGCACCTTACCAACTTCTCTCCACCATGTTTGAAATGCTCAGCTCCATCGGCTCTCGCGGCTTTGTTGTTCTTTAGCCGCATTATCGCTATTCTCACCTCGTCATTGTCGGATAGCGGAACGACAGTCCTGTCATCAACGATTGTGGTAACGGGGCCTTCACATTCTCTGTGACATGTGTAGTTATCACTATTTAGTGGGTTTGAGAAGTGTTCCTATAATTCAAGCACGCTCTGGATGTCAGTCACCAGATCACCGTCTTTGTTCTTACAGGAAAACGGCCCAGTCTTGAAAACTTCTGTAAGCCACCGAACTTTCTGGTAGAATTTTCGGGCGTTGTTCCTATTGGCCAGTATCTTAAGCTCTTCGCATTCACGTATGTCGGCCTCTCGTTTTTTCTGTCTGATACTACGTCTCTCTTCCTTTCTTAGCTCTCTGTAGGGATCCCACATGGCTCGCGTTGCGCCCGATCGTAGCGTGGCTTTATAGGCAGCATCTACTTTTTTTTTCCTGCGGCAGCACTACATTCCTCGCCGTACCAACTGTTTTTTCGGGTTCACCGATATCCGATTTCTTCTTCGGCGCTGGTACGTAAAGAGCGAGAAATGCTGCTTCATTGCTGGTGCATACCGAATTGTTGGGCAGCCCCTCTGAGCGCAGGAGTGAGAGTGGCGTGGCGAATCTTCTGGCTTTCTGTCGCAATTGCAGCTTTTCGATGTTGAACATTCTTTGCGTATGTTCTTTGCTGCATATAGGCCTGTGCGCAGTTTGGCTGCAACATGGTAGTGATCCGAGTCGATGTTGGGTCCTCGGATCGTACGTACATCTAATACACTAGAAGCGTGTCTTCCATCTATCACAACATAATCGATTTGGTTTCGCGTTTTTCGATCAGGGGACAGCCAGGTAGCTTGGTGTATCTTTTTATGTTGTAAATGGTGCTGCAGACTACCATGTTTCGAGCCCCGGCGAAGTCGATCAGCCTTTGTCTGTTACCGGATGTTTCGTTGTGCAGGCTGAATTTTCTGACTGTGGGACCAAAAATTCGCTCCTTGCTCACTCTGGCGTTGAAGTCGCCAAGCACGATTTTTATGTCGTGGCGGGGGTAGCGCTCATATGATGATGTTAAAAAATCGTGCTTTGATGCGGATTATTGTGAGGCGCTCGTCCATCGAGGTGAACAACAGTACTTGGCGACGAAGTCTCTCTCTCTCAACAAATCCAACACCGAATTTGCGCTGCTTTATATGGCAGCTGTAGCAGACGTCGAGAAGTCTTCAGTTTTTCTTGTTATGTGCTTCTTGTTATGTACTTCCTGCTTTATGGTATTACGAATCAAGCTTTGTTAGGGGAGTGTTCTTCAGAGAGGTTGAATCAGTGAACGTGCAAAATGTTCTAATACAAAAATACTCTTTTACAAAGCAAGTTTTAAAATCCTTAGATCTTCGTCAAAAACATTGATTGTGTTAATGTTGTTTACTCATGTTTATCTTAGTTACTTATCATTGTCAGTTAGCGTTAGCATTAAAAAAAATTGTTCGTGTTCACTACCAATTTGCTCGCTTACTTCTTACACATACACATTTCAGAAGAAATGTCTGGTTGCTTAGTGGGAAGGACAAGCTTTCTTATACTCGAACAACAACAGTAGTAAGCACTTGTCATTGCGTGACATCTGCACATTTCCATGAAATAAACAAAATGACTAAATGCGGTATGAAAAGTAAGAAAGAAAGTTAAACGGAGCACAAGAGAGTAAATAATGTTGAGGTTTTGAGAACGGTAGAGAAATGATACGGGGTAGCAAATACACCCACTATTACTTTGAGACTATAGTAAATAGACGCTGAGCTTTCGTTGTTCCGAGAAAAGTATTCAGCGCGGCCGAATAAGAAAAAAATGACAACAGTGTCCTATGTGGAATAAGAAAATTTTCTAACAGACCCAAGTGGCATATTTTGACGTTTTGAGACCACTTCAAGTATATTTTTGTGAGCACACATTTTAGGAACACAACTTTAAATGGATAAATGTGAAGTATAACTGCATTTTTATAATAAACACAGACTTCGCTCTTTGAGTTTTTACGTGCGCGAGATTAAGCCGAAATGCAGTCGTCTCTTCCCCTGCAGTGCTCGTAATGCATCAAAGAAGTTTATGCTATAACTGCAAAAGTACCAGCGGCCGAATATAACATACTGTTGGCGTATACATACACAATAATTATTTACATATAAGTGCAAACTATGTTAGAGAACTCGCTGCACAGCATGGCTCTATAGGCTTTTATCTTAACAGCTACTCTTCTCAGACATAAAAATGATGTGGAAAATGAGTACAAAAGTTTACGATTTGACTTTTTGAGTAGATTCAAAGGTACCGTTCCATTAATTTCAAATTCGTCGACAGGACACATTATTACAGCTTATACAGCAATATTAGCTTTGTAGGCAGTACGAAAATCGAACTTACGATGAGTATTTTTCTTTAAAATTCGGTTCTCATGTTCATCAAGATATAGAGTAAATAAATAAGCAAATTGAAGCACGGTCACTAACACATTGGTTTAGCAGAAAAAAAAAAAAATAGATTACTATTTTTTTTTCTTTTCAGCATTAGTCGTTGGGGAAAATGGAGTCCGAATATTTTTATTGTTTGCCTAATTTTTCATAAATAATTATAGTAGTATTCTACGTCGAATTTAAGGAATATATTTTCGGAGTATTTCTGGACATTTTTGGGACATTAATTAATGTATAACTACTCTTTACGCTTTACCCTCGCTCGTTGGTGCCTCTCTATTGTTGAAATCCTGAACCAAATACTAAGGAATAATAGTGGACAATAAATTGACGTGGAAATTCACTGTTCAGGAGAAGGTGAAGAAGGGAACGAATGCTTTATACGCATGTAAAAGGATGGTTGGAAGAACACCCGCTTTCATGAAATGGTGTTATACTGCAATTGTGGTGGAAGGCGGCTAGGAAGAAAACATATCTCAAACCATTGGTAAAAGTTCAACGACTTCCGTGCTTGGCATTACGGAAGCTATGAAATCAACTCCAACGGCAGGAAATGTCGGACACAAGAGAAACCCTGGAGCATCTTCCATGCTACTGCTGGTTCTTTAAAAAACTAAACTATGCTACTTGGATGCTCTCAGTTTTGAAAGACTAGAATCTGTTTCTGAACTGGAGCTTCGGAGACTTCTTAAATTCACCAACAGTACGCGCATCTTGAGTGATGCATATTTTTTTTGCTAAAAAATCGCTATGAACCAAAATGGTCTCTGCGTGTCTTCGGCCAGCCAGTATAACCTTATTTAATCTACGTTAGGTAGGTAGTGCCCGGCTTTGAAACACCCTGTGCTTTTTTCTGACATCAGTCGACACGCGGCAGGCAATGGCGAACATCCGAGTGTCACGAAAGAGGTCCTCATAGAAAAACAATGTTCGTCCCTCTGTTTGGGGAAAGACATACAGCACAAATTGGAGCAAAAGCTCGGCCAAATACCTAACAAAGGGTGTAGTGCCCACTTTTCGAGAAAACTTTCATTATTAAAAAACGAAAATCTTCATAAATCAATTTTTTTGTGCGGCTGCCGATCTTCGCATTTTATCGAAGGAATTTCTTTTATATTAAATTGTTTAAAAACAAATTCTTTCCAAACCTTCATATCAAATTAAGAAAGAGTTTATTTTCTTTAAATCCAATAATTGTTTTTTTTTGTTTTTTGGTTTGGTAGTATATCTTCAAACAGTAATAGCTACTCAAGGTTTGAGGTTCCATCTCGGAAAAATTCTTATTTAAATGGTAATTTCTCAATGATTCTATGACTTTAGCAAAGCCGAAAATATTTTGGGAATATGGAACGGATTTTTTAAAATTAAAATGTAAAGCCCCTTAGGTTAGGTTAAGTTAGTCTGAGTGGCTGTCATGCGACACACTTATGACTGAATAGTCCCATTGTGATACCACTGTAGCTCATTCTTTACAATCCGGAATCTTCTCTGAAATAACCTATGATTTAATAACTTTGTTAATTTCTGGAACCCTCTTCAATGTTGTCAAGAAAATTCAATCCTAGTGTGGAGTTCCTTTTTCTGTATAGAGAAATACATGAAAACAGGAGGCGTTGCACAGTTCCTCTTCTTCAGTATCTTGAAACCCCTTAAACAGTTATTTTGTGGGAAACTTATAAAGCTAATCCACCTGAAGTACTCTCTGGCCTACAACCCTTCAAACGATGCTCCATCTATGAAATTCGGATCAGAAACTTTTGACTTATGTATATAAGATTTTAACACCTCTTTAGGGATTTTTAAGATTTTTGTGGTTTCTGTTAAAAATCTAAAAAATGTCAAAATTTGTGTAAATCCATCTCAAAATTTGTGTAAATCTATTTCAGTCAGTTTCAGCATAAGTTTAGCTTAAGTGTAAAATTTTGTGGCAGTGGCTTGTTGGGTTTAATTTTGAATGGCTACTATTGAACGCCTATATTACTAAACGCCAAAGGTGAGTGCTTTTGTACGTGATTATCGCTCGGTTGGTCATGGGTTCAAATTCAATTGAGAATAAGAAAAATTCCGGAACTTCCTTTTTTTTAATTTCCAGCTCCGTTTATAGCAGAAAAACACGACGCACATCGCAAAATTGAAATATTATATACATCTGCTTTATTGTGCTTTTTTTGTTAATTTCGTTTTACCCCTTAATTTATTTATGTATCGATGTTAAGTTTCGCTCCCAAGCTGGCAACCATTTATCACTGATCCTCCACGCCTGCCATTTTCCCTGCCGGCCACTCGAAATTTTGTTGCTAATTTTTTTTGTTTGTTTTGCCCATCAAGGAGTGACGTGACAACAGTACTATTTTAGTGCCTGCAACGCTGACGAAGCCGCTGACTGCGGCTGATGCTGCAGCAGCGCGGAAAAGCGACACTTTTTTGCGAAAGTCTACGACTCGACGCTCTTTCGGTGACAATTTTTCACTTCAGTTGCAAAGAGTGAGTCGAGGCGAGTATACAATTCGGCGGAATACGTGTCGTAAACTATTTTGGCCATCGTTAGCAGTGTTCAAATTCATACGAGCAAAACCCAAGTGCGAAGTGCAAGAGTTGTGGAGGAGTTGTGTAACTCTTAAAAATCAAAAGATTTTTACTATAAAGAAGAACAAAAAACTATTTAAAATCGAAAATATAATTAGAAATAATTTTCCTAAAATATGAAATGAAAATATTATATATTGAAAATGGCTTGCAGCTGTTGCCAAAAGCAGCACGTCTAGCATATTGAGTAACCAAATTGAAAATTCGAAAAAAGTTGTTGTGTCCGAGTGGGCGCGCGCACATCATCATTTCTCGCCCGTCAAGCCAAAGCATAGCCAAGTATCGTCGCTTATGTTGTTAGTGCTGTTATTTTGGTCGCGCTGTAAAATGACGTACTGAAGAAGGCAGCGCCTGGGCGCTGTTCACTTACTCTCCACTCGCTCGCTGCTGTATTCTTCCTAGTTGCGCGCGTTTTGTCAGCGAATCTCAGCATTTTAGCTAAGAAGTTTACATTGTTTTGGGGTCAATACTTTTATTGCTGTTGTCGCTGTGACAATTGAAAACGAGAGAATTTTGCGAGTTTTAGAATGCCAAAATTAATTTGCTTAAGTGATATGAAAAAAAAAATAGAATTACGAAAACTTTCAAACATAAAAACAACAAATTATAATATCATAGTATAGCAGCTAAAAATTGAAATGCACGTTCTTTGGCTTGAAATAAAAGGAAGAAAATACACCATAGCAATAACATAAAACGAAGGAAATAGAAAAGCGAAACGCAAAAAAAATATTAAATAAAAATAATTGTGAAAAATTCTTCATAGTGTGTTTGTAGTGCGACGGAATGTGACTAAAAGAGGATATGCAAATGTTGTCAACCCCAGCAGCGTGGCAGCTGACGAGTGCAAATACGTGCCAGTGCATGAATGGTACAAAAATTATAAAATTAAGTGATTAAATTTGCTGAAAAAATGAAAATAATTTAAAAAGTATCATAAATAAGTTGTGAATCACAAAAAATATTGAAAACGGTGTTTTTATAGGCTAACGCCAACGAAAATTATAAAAAAAATACAAAAAAAAATTTATGGAAAATTTTAATATTTCAAAATCGAATTGAAGTGTTCGTGCGAAAAATGTAAACTTGTACATTATTGTTG